>JAECUM010001939.1:0-145119 GCA_016617855.1 Megalonaias nervosa
GGCAAATACAAAACATAGACAAGACAAACAAATAAAGCACAAAAACCGTTGTGTTTGCAAAACTTTACATGGCTGTTTCTACAGGAATTAAACCTTTATATATATATAATAAATTTAAAGGCTTAATTCCTGTAGAAACTGCCTTGTAACGTTTTGCAAACAAAACAGTTTTTGCGTTTTATTTGTTTGTCTTGTCAATGTTTTGTATTTGCCTTTGAAAAAGACTCATTAAGAGTCGAAAGCGCTCAGGCTAGTTAGATAATAGTTTTGCACTGTTCGTTGTCAGTTTATTGCTTGTGTGTGTGTGTGTGTGTGTGTGTGTGTGTGTGTGTGTGTGTCCTCAGCATGCTCTTGTAAGACTTTCTATACGTGCAAAAATAAATTGCAGTTCTTTTTCTTTACGTTTTTGGAATGAAACGTTTAATCGGTACCATAGATACTTAGTATTGTGCTGACATGCTGATAAATTCTATTTGTACGAGGTGCGAAAAAAAATTGGTTTGCTTGGCCCATCTCCAGAATTGGAAATCATCTAGATACAGGACTAAACATACTTCACTTCGGGATTAGAAGGAGGACCGCATACAGTACAAAACATACTTAGAATAGGGGGGCCTCATACGGAACAAAACATACTTCAGTTTCTGGAGAGATATGGGGACCACATAACTTTTGTAGCAAATAATGGAGATGGCTCTTTCTTTAGTTGACAGCAACTACATTTGTATGCCTGTGTCTCGTCTGCAGTTGTTTGCCTGTTTCTCGCCTACAATTTTATGCCGTTGTCTCATCTAGAATTGTATGCTTTTGTCTCTTCTACGATTATGTTTTTGCGTCTCATTTAGAATTGTATGCCTGTGTCTCATCTCATCTTGTTTGCTGGTGTCTGGTTTACAATTGCGTCTCGTCCAGAATTGTATATTTGTGTCTCACATAGAATTGTTCGTCTGTCTCGTTGAGAAATGTATACTTGTGTCTTACCTAGAATTGTACGTCTGTGTCTCCTCCAGATTGTAAGCCTGTGTCTCACCTAAAATTGTATGCTTTTGTCTCGTCTGCAGTTGTATAACTGTGTCTCGTCTTCAGTTGCGTGGACGTCTCTCATCTGCAGTTCTGTGCTTGTATTTTGTCTAGAACTGTATGCCTGTGTCTCATCTATAAACGTATGTTTGTGTCTCATTTATAGTTGTATGCCCATTTCTCGTCTGCATTTGTGTGCCTACGTCGCGTCTACAGTTGTGTCTGTATCTCAGTCTGCAGTTGTAGGCCTGTGTTTCGGCTGTGTCTCACCTAGAATTGTATGCATATGTCTCACTTATAGTACTGTATGCCTGTGTCTCGCCTAGAATTGCATGCCTGTGTCTCGCCTAGAAGTGTATGCCTGTGTCTCGTCTAGAGTTAAATGCTTGCGTCTCGTCAAAAATTATGCGCCTTTGTGTTGTCTGTAATTGTAAGTGTGATTAAAAACAATAAATTCAATGATCCTCCGTTGTACAAACACAAATGGGTGTTATCGCAACATCCGCGTAGGCCAGTTGACACTGAAATAGGGAAGCCAAATTTACTTCAAAATTACATTGGACTAAATCTATCACTGATACAAATTGCTTCATTTAGCCTAAATGAAAACAATGCGGGCGAGTTGACTTCATATGTATATGGGTTAAGGGGTGGTGGGTTTATCAACGTCAAGGTTGGACGTTTGTGTTTATAAATTGTTGCAATTTTCATAAAATTCGTAATCTTTCCATAATCAGATGCATACGTAATTACGACATCGGTTTCTAGTCGGCTGATGATTTTTAAGCAAAAAGACAAAATATATATGTACATGTGATGTTCCAACTAGAAAAGGATTCGTGCTAGCTGATTGGAAATGGTGCTGGTTCAAATCCTACAGTCAAATCAGCCGGTGTTAGCTACCATGGTGTGATCTTGGGCAAGGCACTTGACTCCAATCGTCTCGGTCCTAAATAACATACTTGTGTTGATATGTCGTAAATCACTAAACCAGTCCAAACCAAATCCAACTGAGAAAGTATTGGAATTTTTTTTTAAAGTTGCGGTTTGTATTATTTTTCAATGGTCTTTGATTTTAAGAATTTGCAACATTTTCATTCGTTTATCTTTGTATCCCTTTTTGGGAAGTTTTGCAAAACCTTTAACTTTTATCTTTTGTCCGATTGTGCAGATTTTCTTTTGATTGAAAGGATTTGTCCGCCTTAGATTTCTGGAAAGTTTTAGGGCTCTTCCATATTTGCTGCCTAGACTGTGCCTAACATTATATACCCAGGATTGTGCTGATCTGTCAATAAACCGTATATACACATGCAAACATACGAAGATGCAAACTTATTTAGCCGACAAATATCTAATGACGTACGTACACAAAGGCACACAGACAGACAGACTTGTGAACAAATATATAGACAGACACGCTGATATACCGAGAAAAACACTAATACACATACATGACCAAACGCTTAAACGGTTACAAAGCAAAATAAATAAATAAAAGAACCCACAACAAAATCACTTATAGTACTTTATCGATACATTCATAAGTCAAGGTACATACCCTTGCGCAATACAGTGATTTTCATAATAGATATCGTAAGGTAGCATATCATTATATCATATCACTTATTACTGATACAATATATTCCAAAGTTTATAAATCACAACCTTCGCATGGAGACGTTGATTTACATAGTGTCTGGACAGAAGTTATGATGGTTTGCATGTATCTAACAAATGTTGCTTTATTTCGTTCAGCACAAGGATTTTACAGTATTATTGGAGTCTCTCTAATCGTGTTGCGATAACTATACAAGTTTTCTAATCGTGCCCTCGCATAATCTGTACAAACAGATTATTATGTCAGATTATTGTTATAGTTAACTGAAGTCCTTTTATAATTTATGTATCAAATTGGGTAAGCCTTTCATATTTGCAGTCTTCTTTCGTACACACACACGCACACACACACACGCACACACATTTCATTGTGTCGCGCTCGTAATAAAAAGATAAAGAGAATGTTAGCAATAAAAATTGTATAGATATGTTACGTATTGTCTGATGTTGAAGACGGTTAGATTTTAGTCGGACCTTCATACGATAGCTAGGTCTGTGAAAGTTTCACGATTCTGATTCCTGTGTCGCGTTTAAGACAAGTTACTTTTAGAGTAGAACCTGTCAGAAAATGTGTTCCAAATAACCCCTACGTGTTAACATAGTTTTCTTGATCTGTCTTGCGCCCCCATCCCCCTTTTCCATAGATGATACACAAAAAAGGATATCCTTATTCTGATGGCGGCAGCATGTCTTTGATTAAAGTTTTTCTCCACGGTCATGTGTCTCAAAGATACCAGATGAGGAATATAAATTTAGGAAGCTCTACCGTTTCATATGCATATACCCTGGACTCCAGCTTGTATAAAAATTCCCCGATTGCCATTTTTCAGTACACCTCATTTGTCTTTCGTTAACAACGGGCTTTATTTCAACTTTCTTATGCATGATTTAAATTATATTTCTACGAGCATAATGTTTTAATTAAGAAGGAAAATACATGGCAAGTAATATTATATGTAGAGAGGAATTTCAGTCGAGTTGAAAGCATGGGATCTCAGTTTTCTTGTTAGAACTGGTAAATGGACAAATAAACAAAAACTTTTGACGTTCTCAACAAGGGCACTAGGGGTCCACTCGGAACTCGTAGCTTGATTAGCTAAAAGCCTTACTTTATCTTCTTTTGAAATTGTTACAGACCAAGGAGTGCAAACGGTTTGGATCAACCACTTCCAGTACAGTGTTGATTCGAAAATTTATGGCGCTAATGCAGTTTTACTGTTTTATTTCCACCTGTCGACAGTGTTTTCTTGATAACGTCAGAACTCGTGATATGGAATTTGTCTGTCTTGGGGGTCAGAACTTCTGCAAAAGGTAATCATTGCAGCTACTTTCTGCGTTCAGTTACACACGAAGGGCACTTAATTTGGACGCCGCCTTACAGATTTGCTAAACTAATATTTTTTCACCCATTGAACATATTAATTTTCTCTCATTTTCATAGCCTTATATAAGGAAGAGCATATTTTTTTTTCTATGATGTCTATCTTTATGATAATCATTTTGTTTCTGCACATTAAGTTGAGTTCTCCACCATCTGCTGTTATCAAACTTTATGGATGGCTATCATACCCTATTGATTTCGGTATCAGAAGGTCAACGATCAAGGTCACCGTAACCAAACGAAGAAAAATGGTTTCCGCATAGTAACTTGAGTTCTCAACTGATCTAAAGCTACCATGCATACTATATGGCATTCGCGTTTGAATGAAACCCATTTATTTCGGGCTCAAAGGGTCAAAGACTAAGGTCACTCTGAATGGAAGAATAAATAGGTTTCCGCATAGAAACATTAGTTCTACATCATATACATGGACCACATCGTGTGGATGGCTTGCACTTAACGGTGCGAAATAAGTCTATCGCTTTTGGGGTCAGTGGCCAAGGTCGCTGTGACAGAAATAATGTTTTTGCGCAAAAAATTCAGCTCATAACCTTGAACCGTCAACAAAGTTTGTGGATGATTTACACGTTGGATAAAGAAAGAAACCTGTTTGATTTGAGGGTCAAAAGATCAAAAGTCAAGGTCACCGTGAAAGAAAAGCAGTGGTTGTTGCATTAAAAAAAACTTTTGTTCAACAACACGTACATTGACCAAAGTTTTTGGAGGGCTTAGCTTTAGATATGGAGGACGCCTGTTCATATAGGGTGAGAGAAATTAAGCTCAGTTATCACTGTGACTCGAAGAAAAATAGGTTTTGCAAAATAATTTTGTTTTGTAGCAAGTTCCTGAACCAAATTTTGTAGCTAGCATGCACTTAAAGAAACGTATATATTCTGGGGTTTAAAGGTCAGATGGTCGTGGTAAGCCTTTTTAAGAAAATAATTGTTTCTGCACAGTAAGTTTAGTTCAAAACCACACTTGACAAAGGTCAAGGTCATTGAAATCCGTTGGTCAGTAATGTCCGGAATCAACCATATCTTACTACTAGTACCTGCGCAGAGAAATAGTAAACTTGGGGCGAGCATATAATGTGCTGTTCACTTCACTCTTGTTTTTGCCTGAAACTACTCGTTTTATTTTTATAAACACGTGTATGATATTGTGACGTATGATGATTGTCAAAAGAAATTAATGTTTCGTCCCTCTAGGTCATATAAAATGTGCATATTTGTCTCGAATTTGCATACTGAGGAAAAAAGATTAGACTTCTGTGGCAAAGCAATATCAGTTGTTTTTGCATTAGCTCACATTATAAACCAATATTAATTTTTGACCTGCTAAATCTTCGACATCTGATGAACCAGTCAGATGTCTCTATGGGCTAGTCAGAAGAAATTCTACTCTTTTTCCTTGAAACTTTGTCATTTAGTGACAAAGTTCTTGAGTTTATCAGATGCCCTTGGTATCAACATCATGAACTGTACGCATTTTAACCAGGTTCAATGACTGTTTATTTATATATGTTAGTCGATTTTATTGTCTCACTTCATCCATCTTCCTTTCACTTCTTTGCATTTTAAATGTACCTCGTACAATAAAATAGCACAAAAATAACTGCTTGGGTATTTATGTTTATTTTGCTATTTACCAGTGCAAATTTACGACGAATTACGATTAATTATAATTGAAAGAAAAGACAAAATAACCGTAAGAAATTGTACATTTTTCCTTGAATGATCGGTGGCTTTTGCAGTAAGGTCAAGTTTTATATATTTTCCAAAGTATTTATCAAAACTTTTGCCGTGTTTTGTACACAAACGTTGCATACAGATATTATGACGTAATGTTGTTTGGTTTGATATTTTACGGCACAACATCACAAGCTGATTATTTGGTGCAGAAGCAAGTAAATTGCCTTGCCAAAGGACACACCACAGTAGCCACATGCTTCCATTAGTCGAATCTTACTACAAGCGCACTCGGATCACAATTATGTTCCCTGTATAGTCTCTACATTTGTTTGTCAGTACTGAACTGCCTCTAAATCCTAATACATCATATTTTAATCTAAACTCCTCAAAGATGAACTCATTGTGAAGTTCTTGTCATTCGTTAACCGGCATTTTTTTTAAAGGCTGAACTGGAAACAAAACAACATGCAATAGGTCACAGATTTCACTTCCTGGCACGCATCATTGCCTCGTTACTCACTGTGCACTGTCGCCAATATAGGGCACATAGACACACAAGCATACCACACTGCTTATAGTCTAAAGAATTATTAATTTCGACATAACGTGCTACAGCAGGCTTGACGTCCGGTCCCGTTAAGGGAAAACGTGTGGTTTACTCAGGTCTTATCCTTCATCTTGCCTTACAAGTGTCCAATTTCGTCATCATAGAATTCCTCAAAAATGAATATTGTGAGTACGTTTCAACACGTTATTAGTTATAAATATTTAGTTTTAAAACAAAAATTGCAGGCTAGAAGGATTTTCTTCGTCATCAAAGACAAAGGTCTAGAAGTATAAAAACTGAGTCATTCACCTACTCGAATGAGACAGATAGCGGTGTTTAGTTGAATGCCAAGGATGATGTGATGTAGAAATTATCAATAAAGAATTTTCTTTAAATCAGTACCTAAAATACATAGTTCTAATTCAGATATCACCACCAAAACAAGAGGGGAAAAAAAATGTCTGAAAATAGTTTGGGACTACATTCATGGGTTCTGACCAAGCAGTGTGACCCGAGTCCATGCAGGAGGTCGCATCGGATCTATTGTATGTACAACCCCTAGTCCTTCGGTAGTTAATAACGTATCATGCAGTCAAAATTTAAGTATATCAGAGACAAAGGCGATGGTTGACCTATATATTTTTTTAAAGGCTATCGTTGACCTATATTTTTTAAAACTTCAATATTGAGGGGACATCCATATTAAGTGGTAGATTCTGTGTATTACTGATTTACATCGTTCATGCATGTATGTGACTTTGCACGCAAGGTTTTTTTCCCTTCAATTATACAAGTATTTGATAAGTATTATTTGATCAAACGAGAAATGTTTGGGTTTTTTAAAAAAATGGGGGGGGGGATAGACAAAAAGAGACAGATATTTACCATAAACTATCGTGTCCATTGTTTCCTAAAATAGATGCGTATAAAATTCAAACTTTTTTAAATTTCAAGTATAGAAGTTCTTTAAGACCAGTGATATGTTTTGTTTTTGTTGGTTTTAATAGTACTTTTAACACAATATTGGCCATTTCATGCCGAGGAGATACGTACCTTTCCCAAGGACACACAGAAACAGCCAACAAAGTCCAAATGAATTGACACCTTAGGTGATGAAATGGTTCTTTCAGTTTCGCGTGTAATTCGTACAACTAAAGAGAGATTAACAAAAGAGATGATCTTATCTACTGTAATCATTTAATCGATCCAGATAACTTTCTTCGCCCAGGGGTCAGTCTTCACCTCCATAACCCCTCGGGAGCATTAACACCTTTTTACCACACCAAAAAGAAAGAGGTAACGTTATCGCTTGAACGAGTTTGGCGTTTTATTAAACGCTTTTGGCGAATTTCAGGAAAATAATTGGCTCTCTTGGGTTCAGCTCGTCCATTTTATCACCACGCGAGTTGAACGATAAGATTAAGTGCTTGCGACGCACAGCACAATTCCGTGCATATCGTTGTAAGATTTATTTATCTCTCATCAAAATTTCTGTTATTAAGGCAGAGGGTACCTAGGTCCACTGCTTTCGTAAACCCATACCAAAGAGATAGACCTCTATAAATACTTTTATGTGTGGAACTCGAGCATTACAAGTGCTGTAACTTAGAAAATGAAAAAGAGTGATCGGCTAGAGATGTCCCGTCTTCACTCTCTTATCTACGTACACGACCAAGCAGAAAAAAAAAATCATCCGTGACAACGTCGGAATTTATTTTGTGTGATATTCGAGCTACCGATTCGTACATTTTACATAGCGTCTCCACTACAAAAAATAAATAAGAATGAATAATAAAGAACGCCTTCCAACAAGAATCGTATTCATTTTTAGAAGGAAAAGATTTCTTTTATCTGAAAAAGATCAATGAAACTCAATCGTATCAGCTTGTGGTGTCTTTTTAATAAAGCGTGTTGTCCAGAAGTAAATTTCCCCTTCAAGGTGCCCCGCTGAGAGTATTTGGTCACGTGACTCCTCTCAGTTCAATTCTAATTTCCCCATTGACTGACGGCCAGTTGTAAACTACAATACAAAGTGTGCAGTAGAGGAGTAAAGGAGAGGAGTGATTTTTCTTGTGTTTCTAGCGATTGTTGGAGATTTTGAAATGAAAGTTATGATTCTGAAGGTCTAAGTTAAAATCCCAAACAATGTTGTGACATTCTTGAGGAGCGATTATGTATTTTGAAACAAAATTCCGGCGATATTTTGAAGTCATGCCTTGGTTGATACACTACATGTCATTGTTATTCCCACTTGGGATGTGTATGGTGACAGTGGTGGAAACAGAGAAAAAAGTAGAAATTTATTGGAATTCTTCAAATCCACTGTAAGTATAGCGCGAATATGTATATATGTATCTGACAGAGTTTGTCGGACATTGTAATATATGCCTGACATGAACATAAATATTCTATTTTTTTTAAACAATTATCCAGGTAGGTTAGTAGCCTAGTTATCTAAGCGTATATCCCCAGTCTATCATGTACAGTAGTTATGACTAATAATGCTAGTATTAATATATAATGTTTTATCGCTGCTACTGTTTGGATATATATATATATATATATATATATATATATATATATATATATATATATATATATAAACAGACAATCAGAGATGAATACCCACGTCTTTTTTGTTGGAAAAACGTGTTGTAACAGTGGTGATGTTTTGAAATCTAGACAGTGTAAGTAAAATTATGGAAAAGAAAAGCACAACACAAGCTTTGCAGTACATTTGCTTAATCCATTCTTGACTGCGGGGCTGGGTGGTAGCAAAGTATGAAACTGGTAATTTGTACATTTGAAAGTGTGAATTTTCCATACATCAGACTATCTGGCTTACCGATCTCTGTTCGGAATTTTTTTTATATATCTCAGATCACAGCGCTGAACTCGGATAGTTATTATTCATTTCCATGACCCTGATTGTTACAGCTATTTCCACAACTGATATCAGATCCATGCAGATTATTGATGAACAGACATCAAATTAGTTTCATTTTGAAAACTTATTATATATATATATATATAACTCAAAGTAAGAAAACATAAGAAAGATAAAATAATATATATTACACAGATATACGTGGATATTATTCATCCTAAGTATTTAATAAATTAATATTTGCTCTGACTTTTATTTCCCCAATGGATCAGACGGGGGGAGGGGGCATTTTGTGACAAAGAATCTCCAGTATTTTTCGTTATGTCACAATCTGCCCTTTTTTAGTAAAACAAGTTAGGCGATTGCAAATTATGTAGCTTTCATAAATTACTTACATGAAATGACATTTATGCTTGATACATTTTGTATATACTAAAATTGTGTTGTTATTTTCTCCGAGAGAATGTTAATTTAATATGATGTAGAAAGATACAATATTAAAAATTGTCATCCTTATTTATTTATTTTTTTTGGGGGGGGGTAAACTTGTAACAGTTGTGATATACTACATATCTGCAGCATGATGCCCCATTGCTAGACATCACTATAAACTGCCATACTGCAGACATCGTAGCGATATGACTGAAAAATTGTCAAAGCTACGTTAAAAATCCAAATCACACACTCACACCTACGTTATTTTCGTTATGTTCGTGCGTGATGATACAAAATATAGTTTTCCTATGACACCATCGAATTGGACCGAGAATCTTTAGATTTTTTTGAAATTGCTTTTATGTATAAAAATTATAGATTCATTAGATAATCGTTGAACGAAGATAAAATTATGCACAATCACTATTTCTGTGTGTTGGTGAATAAAGATGTATACGTATGACCAATCAGCTTCAGACAAGTTTAATTGTCTTGACCTCTGAGGTTTGCATGTCAAACGCCTTGGCGACTTGCCCATACAACTGGATGTTCCTTTTTGCATTTCTAATTCATCGCTAGGGATTGGACTTGCCTTCTGTTGTCAAGTAAATTCTCATGAACGGTTTATAGTAATTTTCTGTATTTGGCAAGGTGTCTCTTTGGGACAAGGAAACAATCTGGAATCATCAGGGCGAGTGGCCGTTGTGTTGGATTTACGCACAATGACCCCCCCCCCCCAAAAAAAATAAGTTTACGAACAAAATTTGATTTAGTGGGAAATATTATATGATAATATCACGTTTCATGCAGATTTAGAAAACGAAATGACTTGAGTGATTATATGTGTTTTGATTAAATACATTTTTTAAGAGCGTAACGATGCTACTTTTTTATTTGTATTTTTATAGTGGAATGCTGTTTTTACATGCTTCAGTTCCTTTCGTATTTTGTGAGTTATTGTAAATTCTGTTCGTTGGTGGATCGCTGTGTAAACACTATACCATACTTGAATCAAAGCTACTTTTGGGCTTTGATGTCGTTTTGGCTGGCCACGACGCCACGCTTGTCGGAGGGAAAGAAAAAAAAAGTGTTTTGAGCCGCAGGTTCCGTGGACAAACCGTCATGTTTGTTACACAGCTGTGCTCTAGGCAAGTTCCAGCCGAAATAATGCATTCAAAGTTCTGTGAACAACATGTCTTTATATGCCAGTAATACCCGCTATTTCTATCAGAAATCCCTTACATAAACATGCCAGCTTTTAACCCTGTAACAGAGGGTAAAAGGAAAATGAGGATTATCAAAATCAAAGGGTCTGCATATCGACGGGCGAAAAAATATTGTCTTATGAGCATGTCAGATAATTAAGTATTTTAACTGAATACTATGTTTAGCAGTTGTTGTCGTCGGTAATTAAGTTGTGTTATTTTTTTGTCTTTCACGTGTTTATCTAACAATTCGTGTACCATTATCTGCAAAAAGAACCTAGTGTACACCAGACTCCGACAGAAAATTATTTCGGGTTATTTGTACCGAATTATGTTGATTGGTCCGTGCCTTCATAACAGGAATTTATGTTGCAATCCAGTAAGAGCGCGTGCACGTCTCTACCCTTTGCCGACTACACGTTTTGCGCTTGTCGTGCAATGGTCCAAACAAGTTGGCACCGTCAGGCTAGATTTTCCTACTGCTTTAGGAGATCATTGCTCTGTGGCATTCACGTCTATGTCTATTTGTTTACACTTAGCATTTGTACAGATTTGCATCATTAGGAATGTTTTCTTCCTTCTTCATTGATCTTAATTGGTTGTTAGGTGTGATAAGAAAATGATGGTAATTGAATTCATGACAAAATATATCTTTATTCTTTTTATCTTCCTTTAAATTAATTTGCTTCAGGGGTATGCTAAGTGTTTTCCTGTTAACACCCATGCTTTTTGTATTGCACATCTTGCAGTCTTATTTATATAGGCTGCCTGATCTGATGTTGTCACCTTTCTTCAGTTTATCCAAAAGCAATAGAACTAAACTTGCCCTGGAGGGAACTTGATCATGGACCGAAATTCCAGTAGTTGTCTACACCCGATTTTTATCTGTCGCTTCGGGGGTATTGTTCACTTAGTATTACATCACAACCAGTTTTAAATCAAAGTATAGTTACTGAGAAACAATTTTTGATTGCATATAACTGAACATGAATATTATTGCTGGTAATTTCGTACTTTGTCTACATCTGATGTGAATAAAAGTACAAACATTAGTAGGTGTGGTGATAAAAAATTGTGTTCAAAATTCAATACATGCATATATCTGTACAAAACAAGGTATGCACATGTACAATTAATATACATGTCATCATAATGCACATATTTATTAGATTGTGTTCCCTGTTTTGAGTTGCAATCAATTAAATTTTCTTTGTGGCAAATTAAACCTTTAATAATATGTGTATGCACACATTTCTGAAGTGTCTCAGGATGTGAGTCTTAACATTATGAAAGAAAAAAGGAAATTGGTGAAAGGTGTTGACACTAACTCAGATTTCAGTGCAAGCTGTGAAAACTTTTAGATCTGTCCAGATCCTTGAGGTTTTGAGTCTATGTTGTAGAAATCACAACTGGACTTCAGTTATTTACTTATGGCAGGTTGATTGATCATGGTGCAGTATGTTTAACACTTTGGCAGCCTAATTTGGCATCCTTGTGCAAAAAGAGCTTGTTACACTCAAAAAAGGCTAATTAAATTTTTTGTTAAGATTTTATTCCTCAGACTAAATTTTAATACGTAAGTGTAAAGAAATTGCGTCATTTGCAGTAATTGACATTTTTACATATATCTAAAATTACACATGTCAAATTATTTATTTGTTACCACCTTAAGAAACCATGTATACTTAACTAATTAATCAGATCCAGGTGCAAAATGCAAAGACCCAGATTTGCTAAGCACTGCAAGATGTGGGTTTGTGTTGGATGTTAGGGGGTAATCGGTAGAACAACATATACCCTGATTTGCAATGGCAGATCAGCATCTGTTTGCATATATATATATATATATACTGTATGTCTTAGCTTTATTTTAATTTTCCATGATAATGAAAATATTAAACTATACAATGAAAGTTTTGAACAGATTAACCTTTTCTTTGAAGGAACAGATAGAGAATTTGCCACAGATAATGTTAGATATATGCAGTTTGAATTAACTTTCAACAGAAGTTCATTGTTAAGATTTTAATGAATTGGATATTTTACTCTATGCTTTGGAAATAATAGCATTTTTTTTTTTTTTAAATGGATGTTTTATTTTGTGAATACTGCAAAAACAAATACTTACAATACTGGACATGTCCATATTATCAAGACAGTGACCAAGACGAATTTAGGATGCATTCAGCTATGTTTCTTTTTGACAGTTTCAGTAAAGTCGTACAAAGAAATTGGCTTGTATAATAATAATTATAATCTATATTACACAGTAATAACATGTGTAATAATTATAATCTATATTACACAGTAATAACATGTGTAATAATTATAATCTCTATCACATAGTAATAACATGCTGTTGAGAACATTGTGAACAGACTGAAGCTATTATTTCTAAAATTGCATTACAGTTTTAATTAACAGCAAGTAATTAACCCATGAAACCATATTTCTAAAATTCCAAAACAATTTTCATTAACAGAAAGTAATTAACCTGTGAAACCATATTTCTAAAATTCCATAACAATTTTCATTAACACGCAATTAACCTATGAAACCATATTTTAAAAAATTCCATAACAATTTTCAGGTAATTGACTAGTGAACCATATTTCTAAATTGCGTGACAATTTTCATTTATAGTAATTAATGTATGAATCCATATTTAAAAAAATTACACAAAAATTTTAATTAACAATAAGTCCCCTCTGAAACCATATTTCAAAATGTATTTAGCAACTATTTGAAAAGGACCAAGTCACATATGCAGACTGAACTAGGGAAGAAGTTGATTACCATTTGATTTGATGGTTTATATATTGCATTAAAAATACCATTATTTTAACTTTTGTTGCATTTTTGTTTTGTTTGTTTCTTTTCTATATCATTAGGTCTTTTGTCATAAAATAAATAAAAGTACCTATTTTTCTGATTCTTCGATAAATGTAGATGAAAATTCAGATTGTTTATTATTTGGGATAGATGAGGAAAAAAAAGCACTATTTATTCCCAAACTTTAAGACCAGTAACCTGTTGAAACTGTCAGGTATGGTCTATACTAGCTGTCTGTTAGAAGGGATTGCATCGACTTCATGCAGTTTCTCAGTCAATTACATAGTCATCATGAATTTATCACATGTATTAGAGAATTTTCTCACACTCAAACAGGTGAATAAAGCCCATAGTTTCTATAGATGTTCTAATTATCAGTTATCCATTTGATTACCATATATTCTCATTTATAAAGTGTGTCCAACTGCAAACTGCATGGACCCAGATCTGCCATTGCATAATGCACTGGAAGGTCTGGGTTTATGCAGTTTGTTAGGAGTAATCAGTAGAACATACAGTATAGACCCTGCATGTGCATTGTGCTGTGGCAGATAAGGAACTTGTTTGCAGTTTGACTCATCTTATAACTCCGCATATATGGTATGTTGCATGAAATTATGAGATTATCCCTTGTATTATGAGCGTGTAGACAAGTTGAGACATGGGTTGATTTTTTTTTCTTTCTTTTTCGAAAGAATGACAGTAAAGGATATCTTGCTTTATTTCTTATATACCGTATGTACTCGCTGATAAGTTGAGGCAAACTGCAAACAACAAAGATCCTGTACATTTGTGGCTGATTTGTTTTTCCGATTACCTCTAAGAAACCACATAGACCCAACTTTGCTATCACACTGCATTTTGCATTAGAATGCGACTTATGAGTATATATGAAACGCACCACCCCACCCCTAAGCATTAGGAAAGAACATTTGTATGAAAAAAAGAGTAATAAGTGTGGCCATAACTGAAGACTAATTGCAATTTGAGTGTATCCTGTAATTTTAGGAAGACTAAGTGTAGGTTTCCTCAGTATAAACATAACACATATTTACAATTTTGATAAATATAAGAAGAGTAAATAAGGAAATTTTTCTTACAAACCTTTGAGGTCTTTGTTGCCTCTAATGTCTGCTGGGTGCTTAATACAATGTGTTTCACATTTTCTTTCCAGACCAGACTGATTATAAGGTTTTATATTTTCTTTCCACACAAGTCTGATTACAGTGTGTTTCACATTTCCTTTCCACACCAGTCTGATCACAGTGTGTTTCACATTTCCTTTCCACACCAGTCTGATTACAATGTGTTTCACATTTCCTTTCCAGACCAATCTCATTAAAATTAAGATTTCTGATACAACAATCAAACTACAGTTTTCACCTTTGTGAAAAATTAAATTCAGACCATATAACTTCTAAGGATAGCTTGCCCTGTTCGGAAATGCTGTGCTTGTTGTGACAAGTTGCAAAAAATGAGTGGATCCGGAATTCCAGAGTTCAGCACGAACCTGAACCTTTATCAGTACCTCTCAGATCTGTTTATTGTAAGATAATTTTGATTTTAGTCAGCTTGGTTTCTGGATGGAATTAAAAGTTTTATAACTGAAGTAATGGAAGTACAGACTGGTGTATTTGAGTATGTAAAAGCATATTATAAAAAGGTACTTTGAAACCAGTCAAAACATGTAGTAATATTTCCTCGCTAACTCAACATAAAATTTGTGTTCTAAATATCAAATTTTGTCTTGTAAAACAACTGTCAATTGCCATTTATACTCACTTTTAAGACAAGTCTAACTGCAAACTGCACAGACCCAGATCTGCCATTGCATAAAGTGCTGGCAGATATGGTCTATGCAGTTTGTTAGGAGTAATCAGTAGAACAAACAATATAGACCATGATCTGCAGGTGCATTATGCTTTGCAGATCAAGATCTTTGTTGTTTGCAGTTTGACTTGACTTATAAGCAAGTATATATAGTACCTTAATATGAAGACCAAGTGATGAGAGCAGAGCTAAACCAGAAGGTCTTTAGTGTGGGATCTTTTTCATTAGAGAGTTAAACTATTTTACATAAAGAAGGCACATACTAGTTAATGAAAAACTTGAAAACAGTCACATAGTCTGAAATATATACAGTTTGTACTGTAAATGGGGTGGGGTGGGGGTGGAAGTTCAGTTTGAGATGTTTTTGGACATGCATAAACAAATAAAATATTTAAAACAAGGGAAATGAGTTAATTTGAAAAGCAGATAAAAGTTGTGCGGCATGTCATTACAGGACAGTGTTGAGTTCATATACTGGAAGACAGTTGCATTTTGTTCATGCAGCTTTCAATGAGTTCCTTTGTACAAACATAGAATTCATTTCAGAGCTACTGCAAATCTACCAAACAATTGCTGAAAATCTAGAAATCTTGGTACAAACTAATCAAGGCAAAGAAAAACATTTATTTTAATTCATTTATTGTGGTAGGATTTGACATTTTAGCTCTTAGTTCAGTGGATATATTATACCATATCTCCAGTAGAACTGAAACCCCCACGTGTAAGCATAGACATGCACAGTGACCCCTTTCTGTTGTGACACAAAAGCATTTGTTTTTCCATCTCTCCATCATTTCTAGGTTGAGTGGACACCACTAAACACAGAAACCTGCGTGCATCTTATATTACAGGTGTGGAACACCACCACAAAAATTCAGCACAGGCAGGGGCCGCCTTTGTTCAAAAAGACCTATTAAGAAAGTAGGGCTTTTTGTCCAAGTGCAATCAGATCTCAGCATTTTCCACTTGACAGAAAATTCAGGTAGCTCCACAGACTAATTTATCTCCAATTGTCATCAAATGTTAACAGCTCCAAACAAGCAAAATGTATTCAGTTTCCACCAGATAAAGGATAGGGGTAGGGGTTTACTGGATATTGAAGCAAGTCCGTCTTCAGATTATATGCCTAATGCAGTCATTTTGTAAACCATGGAAGATTGACTCTTTTGTCATACTTGGTAAATAAGGTAGATAGCATTGTGTCAATTGATGTCAAATTTGAAGAATAACTGAAGGTTACTGGCATTATAAATGGACATCAGGTGATAAATGATATCGATACACAACTACTGACTAAGATAAACAATAAAAGCCGAAGGCTGGAAAAGATGGCGGACTGTTACAACGTTTCAGTTTATCCGGCAACTTTAGAACATTGTAAATATGATCCTGCCAGAAATTTGACAAAGACAAAACATGATGTGGTGCAGAGATAATGAGACAGACTTCAAGATGGGGCACATGAAATTCTGGAGTTCTTTGGCAAGGGAGTAGGTGACCAGATTATTTTAAAAAACGAAACTGTCACATGTTAAGTAAATGCAGGAAATTGATGCAGTTTTTTTCTGTTATAATCAAGATAACTTGCAAGGAATTTTGAAGGAATTAAAATATAACTTCACCACAACCACATTTAGCCATATTTGTTCTGGGTCATAAACTAGGTGGATAGTTTGAAAAGAAGATGCAATCACAGAATACAGATTTAATGGGATACAAAAAACAATCTTAGATATTTGACATCACAACTCAGAAAGCGTGTTTGAGTTGTTGCATTTGGCAGCAGGTGTAATCATTTTAGTCTGGATAGTTGAGGTCTCACTGTAACTGTTTTCTCACAAGCTTCAAAATGGTGGTTTTGTGTACATGACAAGATGAGATCAATTGGTCAGCATGTCATCAGATGTGAATACATCATGTACATGCTGTAGTTTTAAAAAATGGATGTTGTCTTTGACATATTGGTTTAATTTCCAGAGAACCAGGATCATCTTTGGATTGTCAGAGTATAATGATATAGAAGTATAAAGCTTTCCTGCATATCTCGAACCATTTCAGTTTCCTGCATCTTTTTGACTCTGAATCAGTTTCTCACCAGTTACCTATGTTGATTAGAGTTTAGGTCTCTTACATACAACACAATAAATTTGTCAATCTTGCCATTATTAAATGACAATGTCGAGAACAGAAGTGAACCAGTTTATTGCCTTTTGATTGACAGCTGGCCACATTTCTGAAAAAAATATATCCTTTTTCTTAATTTTTGTCATGAGGAAAAGTCAATAGCTTCAGTATTTTATCTTGTTTAAAATTCAGGATTAAGTATATTGAATAAATATGGAATTTAACTCGCTGTCCCATATACTCGCTTATAAGTTGAATCAAGCTGCAAACAACAAAAATCCTGATCTGCCATAGTATAATGCACCTGCAAATCAGGGTCTGTGTTGTTTGTTCTTCAAATTACTCCCGTCAAACTGCACAGACCCAGATCTGATGGTGTGTGTTATGCAACAGAAGATGAGGGTCTGTGCAGTTTGCAGTTGGACTTGTGCACGAATATATATATATATATATATATATATATATATATATATATGTGTGTGTGTGTGTGTGTGTGTGTGTGTATATATATATATATAGTGTGGAATTTTAACTCTCCTTGTGATGTAGAATATATCTATTCAGGCAATAGTTTCCATTTTCTCACCAAGTTCTATTCAGAAAGAGGGAAACTATAAGTGCATGAAATATTGGGATATTTATGAAAAATATTTGTAGGATTTATTTTCTTTAGATGAACCAGACCTAAAGATAATTTATTAATCTGATTATCATCCACCTCACACAATCCATTGTTATTTCTCCTACTTGAACCAAGAAGCTACAGTGGTGAGCACACTGGACTCTGATCAAAAGGTTGCAGGTTCAAATCCTACTATCAGGTCAACTGTGGCTGGCAACAATGGTGTGTCCATGGGCAAGGCACTTTTCTACAGTTGTTTTGGTTTAAAATAACCTTCTTGACATTTGTTGCCATAAAACACCAAACCAAATCACTTACGCCCAGTTGTCAGATGGAAGTAAGTCAGACTTTAGGAAAGAGCATGATCTTTGTTTTGCAGAAAGCAAAATCTTGCATTAGCTAAATTATCTTCAAGGTCTGTGTCTTAAATGTCATTGATTTATTCTGAAAATATATATATATATATATATATATATATATATATATATATATATATATATATATATATATATATATATATATATAATGTATTGTTGTTTCCTGATTGATTTGCTGATTTAATCTTTTCTTCTTTTCCATGTCATGTTTTTGGCTTGCTGAATATGATCTACAGGTGAGTATACAATTTCTTACATTCTTGTACTTTGCAACACATTTCCAGATGAGTAGCAGGCAGAGACCATTACAAATTGATCAACTTCATATGATGCAGATATAATGCTCAGTCCCTCCCTCCATCCCCCCCCCCTCTGTTAGCACAAGGGATAGAGAGGAAGTACATTGTATTAGGTCAGTTTGAAATTGCTGTTTGAGGATCATTATTTATCTTTCCTTGACACTTCTTCTGACCTTTGTTAGCTAAGCCCTTAATGGAACAAAATGGACAACACCTGTCACTGGCAAACAGATTGACTAGGTTGGTTAAATAATGACCAGTCATTGGGTCAGCCACTTGTTCATTAATTGACTTTCCAAAAATTTGACATTGACATTAAAAACAATCTGTACAAGATTCACAGTAAGTTTTTATTCAGCCCATTCATAAACAGCTGAAACACTTTGCATAGTTAAAACAGTTATATACAGCCCATTCATAAACAGCTGAAACACTTTGCATAGTTAAAACAGTTATATACAGCCCATTTATAAACATCTGAAACACTTTGCATAGTTAAAACAGTTATATACAGCCCATTCATAAACAGTTGAAACACTTTGCATAGCTAAAGTTATATACAGCCCATCCATAAACAGCTGAAACACTTTGCATAGTTAAAACAGTTATATACAGCCCATTCATAAAACAGCTGAAATACTTAGCATAGTTAAAACAGTTATATACAGCCCATTCGTAAACAGCTGAAACACTTTGCATAGTTTAAACAGTTATTTACAGCCCATTCTTAAACAGCTGAAACACTTTGCATAGTTTAAACAGCTAAATGAATGTCATAATTTTCATGTACCCAGGTTGTCATGGTAACAAAAGCCTAAAGTTTTCAAGCTTTCTAAACGGTTTTCAAAATTTTACACGAAATTTTCTTGCATTGATAAACATTTCTTCCTGACCTAGTTATGTGAGCAATTTGGTCTTATTGGTTCCATTGTATTGTGAAGTTGTTAGAAATGAAACTAAATTCTTTACCTTTATGCTAAACAGTGAGATACAGTCATCTGATATAAACCATTGGATAAATGGATTTATGTTTCAAATCTTGTCAGTAGCTCATTTCATTTCACATCATTGGCAGCCAAGTTTTATGTGGAGTTTGCCATGTCCGTACAGATAAATGACATACACATAGCTGTATATTGCCAAGTCCATGGCATACACAGAGCAAATTCCAGTGCATAGACAACCCCAACCTCCCCAATCCTTGACAGGGAAGATGTCATCTTATGAAACAGGCAACAAAAGTGGGATTAACAAGTCCAGATTGTATTTGAAATACACCCTATTAGTAGATTGGCAGTTTCAGCACTGATTAAACATGTATTTGTTGAAAGAATGTCTCCAGTATTTTGTATAGGCTTTGTCTGGGCAATAAATTAATATGCAAGGGGAAAAAAGGGATTTTACAGACTTGTTTTTATTGATGTGCAAGCTTCTTTGTGAGATTGATTTTCTTTATTAACAAGATTAGGGAGGGGAGTGGGGAGTGTGTCAGTCATAAGATGTAGATCACCAAGATAGGATCCAACTATCAGGAAATCTGACCCTTAGAAACTTGGAATTGATTAATGGGGATGAATTTACAACATGCAGTCCATGTTCCAGTTGTGCTGACAAGATGATAATGTAATGATGTTTATTTACTTACTACTAGTATATCTTTCTTATAAGACTACCAAACCACATGTAGTTTATATGTCTGTTTCCTTAGATTCCCTGTTTAGTCAGGAGAGGCTAATTCAATGTCTTTGAACTTCTCTATCTCAGAACTTGTCTGGCATTGTAATTTTTCATATGATCTGAGCCCTCCCATAAGTGCTATCCACTCCAACATTATTTTCTTATAAAATATTAACTTGCCTGGGATAAAGATGTGTGAAACAAAATTTCCTGCATATTTTGCAAAATATTCTTTGTTAAGTAACTTCAAATTTTATTGACCAGGAATAAAGTAACACTGAAGCCCAGAAAGAGACATTTTTAAGATACAGGGAGGCAGTTTGACACAAACTGCAGTCAGAATTGGAACAAAATCAGGCAGTTTCAAAGTGATCCACATTTCCGTATTTTTTCAGGGGAAGTAATTCGTCACAGATAGATCAGGGATTGAATTTAAGATTTGCAGACTCACAACATGGGAGTTTGCTGATTGATTAAAGTAACAGTTGACATTCATGAAAGTATAGTTCCTCTTGACTTTGAAAATTTCAGTCTTTATTAATTTTTTTTTTTAAATTGAGGGTTTTTTTTAGAGCAGAACAGAATAAACAGGCACTTTTAAGTATATATTGTTTTCGACCACAACATTTCAAAAGTGTCTCGAAACATTAAAACAGTTAATCATATATAATGCTGAGATTTGAAGAAATTACAAGATGAGAAGTTAATGTGCACTATTCAAATTTATGAGACTGGTTGTTTCCATGGCTCAGTCATACAAAACTATTCATATCATAAAGATATAATTTTGGTTTTAATCATCTTTTTTAGTGTATAATTCTTTTTTTTAAAGTTGGAATAGATACATTAAACCCTATGAAATAAATTGTGTAGGAGAATGTTGGAGTTCTACTTTGACAACATATAAGCAAACAATGTTGTAGATAATAAGACGAGTTAATCTTATAAACAGTTGATTTCACATGTAGAACAACTTGTCTGCTGGATGTAAATTAAAATGGTGATAGAAGGTTTTTCCAAATAAACTTAGATGTTATATTAAATAAATATGACAATGCAAATATTGCACACTATTGACATAGCTTAAAAAGACAGCCTAAAGTATTTGTTAATGCATTCTGGTGCAAATGGAAAGATCTCCCCTGTCAACTTTACCCATTATACTGTGTAGGGGAGCTGCCACTTTCAGTTTGCCAAATTGTAAAGTTGAATGCATATGAAGCTTTTTATTTTGCTTTGGGAATGCAGAAGGAGAAAAATGAGAATTGCAGCAATTTTTAGCATATATATGTGCCATTATTAATATATAAGATGCAAGATAAGATCGTACATTTTATTTTCATGTAAAAGTCACTTAAATAACTTTGATGAATGTTGAGAACTTTCATAAAAATGTTTTATATACAAGAGATTCTACAACATATTGCATATTGGCATTTTTAGGGTCAGAGATAAATAGTAGATTAAAAATTTGTTTTTTAGAACTAGATTAAAAGCTTCTTGTACACCTACATAGTTATTTATCAGACCAAAAGTCATTGTTTGATACATAGTTATTTATCAGACCAAAAGTCATTGTTTGATACATAGTTATTTATCAGACCAAAAGTCATTGTTTGATACATAGTTATTTATTAGACTAAAAGTCATTGTTTGATACATAGTTATTTATCAGACCAAAAGTCAGTTATTTATCAGACCAAAAGTCATTGTTTGATACATAGTTATTTATCAGACCAAAAGTCATTGTTTGATATATAGTTATTTATCAGACCAAAAGTCATTGTTTGATACATAGTTATTTATCAGACCAAAAGTCAGTTATTTATCAGACCATAAGTCATTGTTTGATACATATTTATTTATCAGACCAAAAGTCATTGTTTGATATATAGTTATTTATCAGACCAAAAGTCATTGTTTGATATATAGTTATTTATCAGACCAAAAGTCATTGTTTGATACATAGTTATTTATCAGACCAGAAGTCATTGTTTGAGTTATTTATCAGACCAAAAGTCATTGTTTGATACATAGTTATTTATCAGACCAAAAGTCATTGTTTGATACATAGTTATTTATCAGACCAAAAGTCATTGTTTGATACATAGTTATTTATCAGACCAAAGGTCATTGTTTGATACAGTGTACATAGTTATTTGTTAGACCAAGTCATTGTTTGATACATAGTTGTTTATCAGACCAAAAGTCATTGTTTGATTCAGTTACTTATCAGCCCAAAGTTCAGTGTTTGATACATAGTTATTTATCAGACCAAAGTCATTGTTTGATGATTGTTAGTATCAGACCAGAAGTCATTGTTTGAGACTCTATTTCTTCAGTATTTTGTGAACACTTTTTGTCTTACACTGTTGTTATGTACAAGCAGTTGCCATGAGTTTGGTTGACTGGCTGGATTCAAGTGGCAAATTATTGGCTATATCAACAAAAGGTTATTGGCTATATTGTGGCCAGTTAATGAGAATTAAGCACCTTTCCCAGGGACACATGGAGGCAGCAGACCCTTGACTGGCTTGGACAAACTTGGATTACCAGTCTGTCACTGTATCTGTGGAGCTACTGCAGCATGCTAACATGGGTCTAAATGAAAGTTAGCGACTCCTGCTAGTATGCGAGGGAAAGAGTACATTTATCGTTACGTCAGTATTCATCTTACATGTAATGTCATACAGTAACGGCTTTTGTGGTGAATCCAGTAGAACTGAGGTCCTTTTGTACTATGTACAGGTCACATGTCTAACATTATGTTGTTTCCTGACTTTCCACATGTCATCAGGAGGTAAAACTGGTTGTGTTTTTCCTGACCCAACTTGTCAGGTATGACAGGTGATCCACCTTATGTCATGACAGGTTTTAGTTTGGTGCCTTGCAGCACAGCAACACAAGTAGGTTATTTAGTGCTGAGGCAGTTGGAGTAAAGTACCTTGTCTGATGCAGTAATGGTAGTTGATTTGGAGGTCCAATGTTAGGTTTTGAACCCAAGCTATTATTACTGTGATCAAGATGGAACCTGCTGGTGTTTTCATTTGGAATAACATCTGGGTCCCAGTATAAAATGTTTGGGTCCTGGACCTCTGGCTTATGGAATCAGAGGCGTCTTCAAGGGAATGATTTTAAATAATTTAATAATGTGCTTAAAATTGTACAAAGAATGTTGTATCAATAAGATTTGAATTCCTGTTGTCAGCCCCATAAATATAGTGAATATGCAGTTAAATCAGGGTTAAATAATATTCGTATCAAAGGTTTTAAACAGTTAAGCTTTAAATTTAAAACTTGTATTGATTAGGCATAGCACAGTATTTTAGAAGTAGACCCTGTTCATCAACAAGCCATCTTGGAGTCTCACTTTGAGGCATTTGCCTTATTCAAGTGAAGAAAGAAAGAAGCTAAAGGCTATAGTAGAAATTCTTAGACTTAAAGAGGTAAAAGTCATAAATTTGAATAAATTTACCCACATTATGCATCGTTCTGTGTGTCATCATTAGTTTTAATAAAACAAGACTTTTGACACACGATACACCTGTAGGAATGTATATATTAAACCTGTTTTGATCTTGACTTTTTATCTGCCTGTATTGCATGTCAGGTGATAATTATATTGGGTAGTTCTCGTGGGTACAGTTTTCTTGTGTGGTTCAGGTTAGGGGCCATTATTGCTCATTCATTAAGTTAAATCCAAATAGGCCACTTATCGACTCGAAGAGCATTGTGTCTGGGCCGTCTTTTAGAACATATTTAGAGGAAAATGTTGTAATGCCGTACAGAACATAATGGTGCAGTGTCTCATTTTCAGTGTTTATAATTAGTAATGAGATGTCAGCTGAAATGCCATGTGACCTGATGGCTTATTAGCAAATGTAAATAATGCTACATTTTGAGAGCAGGGGTCACAAGCTGTCACTCATTAGAACTAAATCACCAGGGACATCTCCATTCATAATCAGAAATTTTTTAAATACAAGATAGAAGATGCAAGATTGATAAAGCAATATATGGGTGACGTGAAGATCATTTTAAACCTAGAGAGCTTAATTATATTTGTGTAAAATTCGACTGCTCTCTTGTGCAACTGCATTTCTTACAACTAATTTTTACCGGATCCCAAATAATTATATTTGTTATTATGATGAGAATGGGATGTTATTATAGATATTATCACTCACGTTGTCAAGGTTGTAGATAAAGTGATTGTGAAAAACAAATTGGTTTGAGAGAAAAAAATGAAGAAGAAACACCTCTTTTATGTAAGTAAAAGTCTTTCAGATAGGTATAAATGTAGTTTTCGATCTTTCTGCTTGATTGGAATTAGCTTTTTTTTCCAGTGTGAGATTCATTCAACACACGGACAAGACAAGAAATAGTTTGACATAGTGCTATAGATTTTCGCGTGAAAGGACTCAAAGACTGATTAATAAGAAATGTCAAATTTTGGCAGTTTACCATTTAACCATCGACTATCCTTTACCTGCCTGTATTTTGTAGGTGCTATGTCATGATCCTATTTGCAGTTTCAGTATTAATAATTATATTTATTCATGATTCTTTCTTTTACCCCCTCCAGCCAACCTCATAATTAATATATCAAATGTTTTACAGAAATGTGTTCATTTTCAGTTTGACAGACCAGAATAAGTGTATTGTTTATAAACAATATTTCCATCTCGATAAAGATTTACCAAGTAAACAAACATTTTCCAAATGTGCTTTACGTTTTGAAATTAACACTTTTGGGGTTTTTTGTCTTCTTTGACAATGGTTTTTCTTCAGGATCTTCCTAAAAACTAGTCTATCAAAATATTATTACAGCAAAACTCTCTTGACAACACATTGATACATGTTGAATTTAAAATGACCATCAATTATTGGCCAATAATGCCCATTTTATGCTGTTGGTAGTTTTGTCTAGATGATTCAAGTATTTCCAATATTTCATGATATGGTGATCTATTATTGTCAGGTTCAGACTGGACATTGGTCTTTTGAGACTTGGGTCATCTGCTACAAACAGACCAGATAATAGGTAAACCCATCAAACTTCCATTGAACCTCTTGAGGCAGGATTAAACAGATGTTGCAAGGAATTCAATTAACACTCAAGTCAGGTAGTCAATTCACTAGCTTTTCATCCTGAAGGGTCAGTCAGTCTGCAGTGACCACTCCATCTGGGAGAAAATATTGTCAATACACTTAAAATCACCAAGCTAAAAAAAAGGTCCAGTTGATGCAAAATAAGTCACAGAGGGATTAAGCACTTTTAAATTTTTAGGTGAACAGAATAGACCATGAAGAGGTTCCATAGTGAAATCCCATTGCATTGGTCAGATTACTCTTGTTCTTTACTGTCCGGAGACAAGTTTTTATCTGACAGACTGGGAATTACTAACATTAATGTTATCTGACAGAATTGGGGACTGGGAATTACTAACATTAATGTTATCGGACAGAATTGTGGACTGGGAATTACTAACATTAATGTTTCAGAAAAAAAGTTTCTCTGTATATATTCATTTATGTTTAAAGAACACAACCAACATATAAAAAGTATGTAACTGATGATGTAATGGTGATAACTTTACTTTATAATAATGTTTCATTTACATTAAATGGTGGTTGGATTTCAACAGTAAATTAAGATTCATCATACAAAATAAGCAAAATTACAACTGTAGTTGAGATATTTGTCCAAGTTCAGTAAGCAAAATTACATCTTTGAGATACTTGTTGAAGTACAGTAAGCAAAATTACATCTCTGAGATACTTGCTGAAGTACAGTAAGCAAAATTACATCTTTGAGATACTTGTTGAAGTACAGTAAGCAAAATTACAACTGTAGTTGAGATATTTGTCCAAGTTCAGTAAGCAAAATTACATCTCTGAGATACTTGTTGAAGTACAGTAAGCAAAATTACATCTCTGAGATACTTGTTGAAGTACAGTAAGCAAAATTACAACTGTAGTTGAGATATTTGTCAAAGTTCAGAAAGCAAAATTACATCTTTGAGATACTTGTTGAAGTACAGTAAGCAAAATTAAGAATAACTATTCGATTCAGAATCTTAGGTACATAAAAGGCTGCAACATTTACACATGTAAACGGCTTCTTTTAATTTACTGCCTCTAAATATTTACACAAATAAACAGCTTAGTTTGGTTTACTGCCTTTAAACTAGCATTTACAAAATCAATAAACGTGTAAATACACGTGCATGTGGTTGTCAATGAAACGGAGACCATCCATTCCAATTAAATTGCGTATTTCTACACCTTTGGTATGAGGATTATTTAGTAGGGATTTTATAGTAATTCTCTTCCTAAAGCATGTATCTGCTTTTTTCACATAAAATGTGGTATTGTTCCAGGGAAAAATAAAGTGGACAAGAAGTGATTTACTGAAAAGTATGACAAAATTGTATTCAGATGGCAGTATTTATGTTTCAGCAATGTGTTTGTTGACAGAATCTTTCATAAGTAAAATTCAGTTGTAATAAAACACTGTTTCAAGTTTGTAAACCATTGCAGAATTTAGTAGTCATTGTAGATCCTTCAGTAGCTTCCCATGCATATGTAATGGCAGTTTGTCTGGTTCCATGTTGATTTTTTAAATATGTACATGTATGTAATGCAGGAAAATTATCAGAACAATCTTAGGGGTTTACTTAAACTCACAGATATAATCAACAAAACTGTATCGTACAAACTGAATCCTGTCATAAGAGGTCAAAGCTATAATACAACAAATGAAGCAATCACAAGTTGAACGAGGTACAGTATGAATGTTATAGTAGCGGTCAAGCATCATTTCAGTCATTGTAAATCATGTACATATCTAGAAATTCAGGTTAGCATTGCAACCCTAACTACATGACTCTTAGACTACCGTGTATTTGGAAGAAACCCAGGATTGTTGATAGTTTTTCAGAGATGTTTCTTTCTTTGTAGTTTTTCAGAGATGTTTCTTTCATTGTAGTTTTTCAGAGATGTTTCTTTCTTTGTTGATATTTATCCATTACACCTACAGTTCTTGTTGCATCTTGCTTTGTTAGTTTATGTTTGGTAATTGCACCTACAGTTCTTGTTGCATCTTGCTTTCTTAGTTTATGTTTGGTAATTGCACCTACAGTTCTTGTTACATATTGCTTTCTTAGTTTATGTTTGGTAATTGCACCTACAGTTCTTGTTGCATCTTGCTTTGTTAGTATTATAGAGACGGAAATGGACAGCATTCTAGTCAGAAGATGGAGTGATGGGAAGCTTTGTACAAATCCCTTTGGATCAAAGTGCTGGCAAGCAGCCACTTTAATCAGATTTTGATTTCCTTTGAAAATAATCATTCGCATGGTTAGAATCTTGGGCAAAAATCAGAATCCAGAGATGGTACAGATAGAATATTTAATGATATTTATGTCTGGGATTGAATGTAGAATACTATTATAAATGGTGTACATGGAATTGAAAACATTAAATAGTTATTTTGTAAAGTGTAAATTATAGGACTTGAAAGTATTTTCATTTTTAATTACATGGGATAGAAATTCACCAGAACATAAAATAGTGTCCCATTGTGTTTGTTCTCCTCTTGTTGTATATAACTTCAGCAAACATGGAAGTAGCTCTTGGCTAGTGCACTGGACAAATGATTTTTATCGTTGTTGTGAATACAGTATTCCCTCATTATAATGCTATCCATGAGTACCATAAAGGATGTAGCTTCATGTTGAGACTGCTTATGATGGAATACATTACACAGTATTCCCTAATTATAATGCTTTACATGTAAGCCATAGTATACCACCTTACAATGAGACTGCTTATGATGGAATACATTACACAGTATTTCCTTGTTATATTGCTTTACATGTAAGCCATAGTATACCACTTTACAATGAGACTGCTTATGATGGAATACATTACACAGTATTCCCTTGTTATATTGCTTTACATGTAAGCCATAGTATACCACCTTACAATGAGACTGCTTATGATGGAATACATTACACAGTATTTCCTTGTTATATTGCTTTACATGTAAGCCATAGTATACCACCTTACAATGAGACTGCTTATGATGGAATACATTACACAGTATTCCCTTGTTATATTGCTTTACATGTAAGCCATAGTATACCACCTTACAATGAGACTGCTTATGATGGAATACATTACACAGTATTTCCTTGTTATATTGCTTTACATGTAAGCCATAGTATACCACCTTACAATGAGACTGCTTATGATGGAATACATTACACAGTATTCCCTTGTTATATTGCTTTACATGGAAGCCATAGTATACCACCTTACAATGAGACTGCTTATGATGGAATACATTACACAGTATTTCCTTGTTATATTGCTTTACATGTAAGCCATAGTATACCACCTTACAATGAGACTGCTTATGATGGAATACATTACACAGTATTTCCTTGTTATATTGCTTTACATGGAAGCCATAGTATACCACCTTACAATGAGACTGCTTATGATGGAATACATTACACAGTATTCCCTAATTATAATGCTTTACATGGAAGCCATAGTATACCACCTTAGAGTGAGACTGCTGTATAATGAAGCACATTTTAAAATACTCCATCATTATCATGCTGTCCATGGGAACTATTGAGTAGACTTCCTTATAATGAGATGGTGTTATAATGAAATTCATTATACATATAATTTTACCACCACTTAATGACATGAAATCAACAGGAAACAGAATGAAGGGCTTGACAGTGAGTGAGAGGGGTGTGTGTGTGTGTGTGTGTATGTGTGTGTGAAAGAGGATACTTGATCATGCATGCCGTATAACAGGAACTATTAGTTTTAAAATAAAATTTTTGTACAGGAGATAAGGAAGATGGAAAAGTTTAAAGTCTTGTTAGTTGCCATCTTGACACTGGGATGGCCAAACGGTCTAAGGATTTGCATTTACTGATCACTGCCATCTCGCCTCTGTCCATGTGAGTTTCAGTCTCACACTTGGTGAGAGTGGTTATGTGAGAAAACTTGCCAGTTAGCATCCCATGGGTCGGTAGTTCTTTCAGGAGTTTCCCCAGGTTCTTCCTCTACCAGATAAACTGGTCACCATGTTTATGTGTTGAAAAATGGTGTTAAACCCACAACAACAACAACATGCTAGTTGCAGTCTCTTGATACAGGCTTATTATTGGAACAACATGCAGCAGACATTTTCACTGATGAGGTGTATGTACCTTGACCAAGCTACCTCATGTTGCTGGAAAGATTTGCTCTGCTAATTAACGGGGGATATATATTGCCATGCACTGGGAGAACCTGTCGTGATTTCATGCTTTGGTCTTAATCACCATCTTATTAACCTACCAAAAAAAATTGCTTTGCCATAGTTTTTTTCTTCATGTTATCTATGCATTCATAGGTGCATCTCATTTTTTTGTTTCCAGTTTTCTGAGGTTGAGTAAGTTTTAAATTAACTGAAACCATTTCTGTTTCTAAAAATAACAGATCCACGCTACAGTCACAGGGCTGGAAAATGCTCAGATTGGTCTACTTTCCTGTAATCGACACTATCATAAAACTGAACAAAATCTGGATTTTGTTTAATTCTGAGTACATAGAGTTTTACTTGCCCAGACAATTTGTCTTGAGCACCAGGAGAAGGGAATTTCCATTAGTCTAATGTACTTAATATTAATTTCAGACGAAAGATTGATTTAAGTTGTTCTTACTTTTATAATGGTATTAAATAGACATTCACTGAAGTTAATTAAACTTCATGCTGTTAAATCTGCATTCTCTGCATTCATTTAAGTTGTTCACAGTTACATCTCAGCATTCATTTAAGTTTGTTACAACTTTATGATTTTAAACTATGTAACAGAAAGGAACTCAAACCAACAGTTTTTAAAAAAAAATTAACAAATAATTAATTTCTCTAAGTTACAAAAGTTAAAATTTAAGAGACACAGTATTGTGAACTAAATCCAAGATAATCCTAAATGTCCTATCTCAAATCCAAAAGTATGGACTGTTCCAAATTAATTCCAATAGTCTTGAATGCCCTGATGTACCAAGAGTCTTGAATGCCCTGATGTACCACAAGGATACAATCCAGATTGTCTTTGAATGAGTTCTCAATAATCCCAAAGTAGTGTTTTAGTCTAAAACGTCAATGAGCACTTTGTAATTCCAATGAACTATTTCAATAAATAATTCCATTAAAATTATATCTGATAACAGATATAAGTGATTCCACAGGCTGATCTTAAAACATTAATGAATATTGTTTATAGTCTCTATGTATACATATTTCAGTTGGCCTCTGATGCAATAATATATGATATGGAAAAACCAACTAACTCATAAACATGTTGGGTCTCGAACTCAAATTCAAGTGAACATCTAATAAGTTGTTCACACTGACATCATGATACTAAATTAGCATTCACTGAGATAATAAGAGGTAATGGTAGCATAACAAAGATGTGAATGTTCAGATAAGGTTTTGTTTTTGAGCTGTAGTAGTTGGTAGAGCATCTGACTTGTCACCCAGGGGTTGCAGGTTCAGTACACACCCAGTGCCATAAAAACCAACCAAAACAAAGATTTTCTTTATATGTGTTCAAGTAATGGAATATTTGCATGACAGATATCCCAAATGTTGTTATGATCAATCAAGTTCATTGGGTATTGATTACATTCAATGAAATTGCCAATTCATCAGTTACTTTTACCATGACCAGTTTTGGTCAAAATCCAGTCATATGCCATTCCCATGGTCTTAAAGCTTTAAGCTTTTATTGTAGGATTTGAGGATAATCCCAAGCTTTGGAAAAAATTAATGTTGACAATTAATTGACTGTTACATGATTATCTATCAAGCATGACATTTTTTTCATATGCACTGCACTACTTATGACAGCAATGTAAGCAGACATTTTTATCAACTGCAGTTAAGTAATTGGACGGATATAAAAATGTTATATTTCATCACTTTCCATAAATGTACATATTTTTATGCACAAGTGCAAGATTTCTCTTACACTATAACAAGATTATTTAGTATACTGTAGACTGAATCTAATTATTTGTTTTAAGTCAATACAGTTTTCAGACGAATGGAAACTTTCTTTTAATATGACTGCAGCGGAGCAGATCTTGTTATTACAATTGTCCATCTGTCTGTATGTCTTCCATCTGTCTGTATGTATCTCCATTTGTTCACTATTTCATTTCCACAATAGGAGCACAGAGTGGCCGAGTGGTCTAAAGCACTCACTGTTACAGATCACTGCCATCTTACCTCTGTCTGCGTGGGTTTGAGTCTTGGATTCGGCTAATGTGGTTATGTGAGAAAGCTTGCCAGTAGCTTCTCGTGGGTCGGTGGTTCTTTCCGGGTTTTTTTTTTCTGGGTTCTTCCTCCACCATTTATACCGGCTGCAATGTATAGCCCATCTTGTGTTGAAAAATGGCATTAAACCCTACAACAACAAAAAAAAATCATTTCCACAAAACTTGTATATTGCTTGCAAGGTTTCCAAACAATAACATTAGGGCTGCATCCCAGATTTGGACCACATTTTATAGATGGCTTGCTTTTGGGATAGGGAAGAAGCCTGTTGATGTCAGCAGAAGGTTACAAGTCATGGTCATGTGAATGAAAGAAAAAGAATGATTTCCATTCAATAACATTAGTTCTTCAGTACAAACTTTACATTACTTGCACTGAAGGTTAGGAAGAAGTCAACTGATTTTTGGATCAAGAGGTCAGAGGTTAAGGTCATAGCTACTGAAAGAAGAAAAATGGTTTGTGCACAATAACTTACATTACAAACCTGATGTAGTCTTTGTGGATTGCTTGCACATAGATTAAGGTAGAAACCTGTTGAATTAGAGGCCAGTGGTTAGTTATTGTGGCTACAGAAAGAAGAAGAATGCCTTTTTCAAAATTATATATTTTCTGTGTAATTTCACTGGAGTTCCTGATGACTTGTACTTTGGAAGAAGCCTATTGATATCATGGTCAAAAGAAGAAGAAAAATAAAGAAAAACGTTTCTTGGCTTAATTACTTCATCTGTAGACTGTATATTCAAGTTTCTAGAGCATTTGCTTTTAAAGGGTAATGAAGAGGCTTGTTGATTTCAAAGTCAAGAGGCCAAAGGTCAGGGTCATCATGACTCAAAGAAAAATTCGTTTTACATAATTTTTGTTTGGAGTAAGTTCCTCTGCCACTTTGTGGATGACTTGCATTCAGGGTAATAAAAGAAATTTTTAGATTTTGCAGTCCAACTGATCATGGTAAGTCTAATAAGAAAATAATTAATTCTGCATATTTAGTTCAAGATTTAAAACAAAGGTCAAGGTCATTGAGCCTATTTTCTGAATAATCTTTGGTGTCAACCAATGTCTGCTAATTCGTCTATTGATGACTGTTAGTTACTGGGTGAACATATAATGTATCATTCACTGTACTTTTGCATTTCTGTAAGATTTCTGAAAATTGATGAGTCTACAGAGATAAAATGGTAATAACTTTACCACGTGGTAATTGTTTTTATGTTAAGGATTTTAGATGCAGCTATTCACCAGAACCAGTTGCTGGATTCCTAATCAGTTTTGTAAACAAGATTCTCAGAGTGTGTTTTTTTGTTACAAGAGATTCTAAATATTTTGTTTAGATTGCAGTGAAAATTGCTGGACTCTTAGCTAATTATTTTTCAATGGGTTCCATACTTTCCCACATTGTACCTAACTGGTTTTGGGTAAAAACATCCCTGTTCCAGATACTTCAATTCAGTTACTTTAGATATTTATTGAGTTAACGATGGGTTGCAAATTAGATTTCAGTGGATATTGTCCTCTCATGCAGGAGTCTGTTTATCAGGCCTAGATGCCTTGTTCCCCAGCATATGTTTTTCCTATACTTTCTACAGCTTACATTAGGGTTAGCTTTATATCATTTTAGGCACTCAGTTAATTTAATTGAATGGGTCATGAGCAAACCAAATACCTATTGAAATCCAGGCTTTTATGGGAGTTAGTCATTTAGATCCTTTGTTTTACCAGCAGAACATTTACATGAAAACTTTTGTTCCAGTCAGGAAATGTATAATTTGCGAGGCATGTTTAAGGATAACAATACTTATAACCTCAGATATTATCAGATATTATTATTATGGCCAGATTTCAATGGGTTTTTTCCCCCACTATTTGAATGGTGATGCCCTTGTAGTACATAGTGAACATGCTTTACCTGGAATATCAGCATTTTCTTTAATTATCAATAAAATAGTAGATGCTAAGAAGGAATGGAGAAGCATTTCTTTAATAATAATAATAATAATAATAATAATAATAATAACAATATTAACAACAACAGCAATAATATTAATCTGTGTTCTTTTTCAAATGAGGAAGGGACAGATAGTGTCCCCATTCTTTGTATCAACTTCCTTGCATCAGTCTGTCATGAGCTGTGGGTAGCATTCAAAAATAGCCATTAAATGGGAAAGGGGGCGAGTTTTGAATCCTACCATCAAGTCAGCTCGAGTCAGATACAGTGGTGTCCTTGGGCATGGCACTTTACTCCAATTGACTCATCTGGCCGCGGGTGGCTGAGTAGTCCAAGGCACTCACCTTAACAGACCACTTGTACATCTCATCTCTTTCCATATGGGTTTGAGTCTTGGCTCGACCAGCATGGGTATGTGAGAAAGCTTGCCATTAGCTTCACATGGGCCATTGGGTTTTCCTTGATTCTTCCGCCACAGAACATACTGGCCACCATCTCATGCTGAAAAATGGTGTTAAACCCTTCAAAACCAAACCGATTGCCTCAGCACTAAATAACTTACTTGTGTCACTAGACAAAACAACTTCGTTCAGGTATTTTTCTTTTTAAATGTGATTGGGTGTTTAAGCTCAAGGAATTAAAACATTTATAGTTTATAATTAATTTCAGTTTGCATGTGGGGATCTTAAAGCCCTGGTGGAGCCATTTTTTCTAAATTTCACCATTCTTCCTATCTAAGTAAAGTTTTGGAAGGCAGGAAATGATTTTTTTAAAAATGTTCTTTGAAATAATCAAGATGTTAGGTTCAAACGATGTTCAGATATTCAGTTTTAAGTATACATGTTAAGAACTTTATGACATCTATTTACTATTTACACTTGCTTGTAAGTCAAGCCCAACTGCAAATACCATAGACCCTGACTTGCCATCACATAATGTGCTTGTAGATCAAGGTATGTGTTTGTTCTTCTGATTATTCCTAGCAGACTACAAAGACCCAGATCTGCCAGTAAATTATGCAATGTCAGATCTTGGTCTGTGCAGTTGGATTCAGAATAAAAGCAATATATGGTATGTGTGCAAATGATCGGAAGAATTTGCCCAAAATTTGATTCGGATGCTTGGTGATGTATTCCAGTTTGGATGAAATGAACATGATTTGTGGTCAAGTTCTAACATAAACCTAGATAAAGCATGGACAAAGAGAGACTCATTCCTGGGTGGTTATGCAAACTGGGGCTGGACATTCCATACAGTTACCTCAGTGTCCACAGAGACTGATTTATAAAGCACCCTTTACCTGCCCATAGTGAAACTGGATATGTCAGGGTTGGTTCTATATCAGAAATATAAAGCTCACAATCCCACCCCAGTCAAATCCATGCAGACCCTCCCCCCCCCCCTCCAGCTGCCAAATATTGATAATCACAGTAATACAAGTGTTGTAAGGCTTTAGCCATGTGAAAGTGGCAGGGCATGGTTGACTGGTTTTTTGGTGTTTTTTTTTCTTTTTCCCCAGTTTGTTTTTTCATGCTAGATATCGGTGCTGTGTTATATCTGTTTTATCTAATGAATGATCTTTGAGGAATTAATTATTGAACTCCCTGAAAAAGTTTATCACATTAGTTATTCTGTGCAGGCCAAACTTTGTTGCATGAATAAAACAGAAACAAAAGATTAAACAATATTAACCGCACCCCCCCCCAAAAAAAATATTTAACGTGTCATATTATTGCAACTGCCTTTATGAACATGAAATTGACAAATCTGTCAAACCTTCTCAGTGCACATATTCAGTGTCATGTGCATGGAGAACATGATCAAAAAAAATCTGCTGTTTACAGTAGATGTTGTAATTTTGTATCTTTTGCAAAACGTATCATAACTCTTATTGAGAGAAACGATACTAGTATTCAGTCATGTTTGAGCAGCAAGTCCGCTAAGCTGGCAATTTTTGGGTTGTCTTCATCATGTGATAGTTTGTTGAAATTCATGCTAAAGCTTGATTTTCTCATTGCCATTAGGTGGGAAACAGTTCATCAATGCATCAATAATTCTGACAGTTTGATACTGTATGTACTCGCTTGTAAGTCGAGTTTAACTGCATAGACCCAGATCTGCTGTCACATAATGTGCTGGCAGATCTGGTCCTGTGCAGTTTGTTAGGAGTAATCAATAGAACAAACAACCTAGACTCTGATCTGCAGGTGCATTATACTACAGTAGATCAGGATCTTTTTTGTTTGCAGTTTGAATTGACTTTACAAGCAAGTACATATGATATGTATCAATTCCAAAGGTGAAGAATGAATACAAAACAATTCTTACTGTGTAAAAGTCATTTTAATCTTCGTGAATAATTATTAGTTGTTTACATTTTTGGAACTTTACCTTTGTTTGGCACTACACAGCCACTATTGGGCTGAGGTACCATGAAAATCTACTCATTAAAATGAGAATTTTATGCAAGTGAGCCATTAGGGCAGTTGTTGCAACTGGATTAATTCAAGGCAAGATTTTTCTTGCATGAGGAAATTTCAGTTTCTTCATCTTTTATGCAATATACTATATTGCCTTCCTTATTAGAATACATGAAATGATGATAGTATTTTAAATGTTTTTCATCTTCAGATTTTACACACAAAGTAAGCGACAACATTTTCTTCATGCTAGGAAGATTATGTATTGGTAAGATTGCAGAATCGTTGATGGAACTAAAAGTCACTGATTAATTCTAGTCACTAAGACTTTTCTTGTGTTCACAGAATGCTAAACAAATGGCATGGTGACCAAGACGACTCCTGCATCTGACGAAATAATGCAACTTGATTCAAGAGGCTGATGATTAGCAGGTTGTCAGATTGGAAGTATTTGGTTATGTAGTCAGCCTATCAATTTCAAGGTCATAAGTCATGGTCACTATTAATGAAAAAAAAAATTGTTTCTGTACCGTAACATTAGTTGTACATCACATACTAAAACTTTGATGATGGCTTTCATTTGGGTTAAGGAAGAAGCCTATCGATTTGGGCTACAAGGTCTACAGTCAAGGTCACTGAATGAAAGGAGAATTAATCATGTAGTCCATGGAGTAAATGTATAATGTAGTATTCATGGTACCCTTGTTTCCCATAAGGAAATTGGGATTATGATAATTTTTTTCCAGGGAGATGGGGATAGTTTGTGATTTTTCATCGGAGATGGAAGCAGTGTAGGTATCTGAAGGTAGAATACACCAAAATTATGTCCCATTATAGAAGATCAGCGGTGGTTGGCAGGTGCATCTTCCACATACCATATGCTTAATTTATCATTATTGGCTGCAAGATTGGATATCAAAACTGAAAAGGGAGTAATCAGATTAAAAGACCCTGGACAGTCTCCTGACCACAGTGCTCAACCTCTGCTAGTTTTTTTAACTCCAGGATGTAAATATGGCAGGATTTCCCTTGTTACTTTAGTGCTGGTCTGTTGCCTTGAAATGGCATGGTACTACTTTAATGTTCAATTGATTAATGTCTGTTACACCAGCCTTCTTTATATTGATATTTCTGGTGGTGTGTAGGGAGGTATTTCTTTGTACCAGACAAGTGATAATAGTAGATCATTATTCCAATAAACCCTCACTACCCGGACTTGTCAGATCTGACTTTGTATTGTACACAGGTTTAATGCATCTATAGAACTGGATCAGAATGGTGCTTACAGTAAATGTTTAAATCATTCATGCTCAGATTTCTTCACTAACCACAGTAGTAGAATGAAATTAAGATTTATGTATTCTCTATATGCATTTGCCCTATTTTTTAACCTACATCTGTTTACTTTATTTTAAAAAATTAGAACTTTTGCAAGATGTAGTTTTAAGTAGGATGGGTCAACAAAAGGTCAAAGGACAGATGCAATTTTTGATTTGCCTTGTAAATATAATTCTTCATTTTTAAACATTTCAAAAATGAATTCATCTTTTACTACCCTTTATTATGAATTATAACAGATTTGAGCAGAATTGTAGAGTATAAAAGTGCTGTACATTTTTCAGATAAAAAGAACTAAATTTAAACTAGTAGAATTTTTCTACTAAGTACATGCTTCTAATGATTTTTCTTATCCTAACATTTTAAAATATTCCGCATATGAATCATTTAATTGATGTGAATAATTTATTTGCAGATCAGAATATTTTCAGCTTCTAACTATCAATAGTATTAATCTACCTTGAAACAACATTCATTTTATGTCTACACCTGAATGCACCTATAAGACAATAGTCCTGAAAGAAATCTCCTGTTGGTAAGTTCTAGCCTTTGATCCTTTGCTTTGGTTGGCTGAGTGACATATTGAAGGATCATGGAGAATTGAAGTGATCAATTTTCCTGTCAACATGTACTGGTTTCTTCAGGTGAAGTAATGATGTTGTCAGACACTGTCAGTTGACAACAAGGATTAACAGCCAAGCGCCCTTTGTCTCACATCCATTTCACCATTTAATGTACAACTTTCTTCCATTTAAACTATGTAATACTTGCCAATCGGAATGCCAAAGGCTAACGTGACTCATTTTGGTTTTTTTTATTTTTAAAGGGATAAGGTTTATGAACTGAGGAATTTACAAGTAAGGTGACTGGAACACATTGCTTATTTATTTAATTCAAAGAAATAATGGATTTTTGCATTTACTTTCTTGTTATTCAGAAATATCAGATGGTTTCAACACTCAGCCATTAAGTATAAGAAATGGTTTTATCTTGGATTCTTGGAAATTCTTTTCAGCTAACAGAGCATCAGTCTTTTTGAGGGACTCTTTGTTGAAATAGGGAGGAGGATTTCCATTTTCAGTTTTAAAAAAGACAGTGAATAAATAACTTTTAATGAATAAAATGTCTTCATTAGCAACACAGCATCAGTGATCATCTATTGTGACAAAGGCACTGTGACATGCATTAGAGCATCTGTTGTGACAAAGGCACTGTGACATGCATTAGAATATCTGTTGTGACAAAGCACAGTGACATGCATTAGAACATCTGTTGTGACAAAGGCACTGTGACTTGTGCATTAGAACTGCATGTGACAGGAGAGGTATTAATGCTGAAAACCAAAAACTGTTCGTCCACCATAATGAACAACCACTCGAAGTGCATGTGGTAAAATGCTTTTATAAACTAGATAATCAATCAAAGCATCACAGTGCACAGGTGCAAAAATGTCAGTTGGTAAGCAGTTGGTTATTGTTTGTTTAATCTTAAAAGATTGAACTGTCCTAATATTAATTAATGTGTTAGATTTCATCATACTCGTGACAAATCAACTGCACATTTTCGCACGTGTTCCCATGTGGGAGGTAAATTTTGCATTGACTTGTGTAATCAAGCATCCTGCAAAAAAACTACCATTTTACAGGATCAAAATTCCAATCCACAAGCACATTAAATTAAAGGCAGAATTCTGTTAGACCTAGATAAAAGTAACTGGTATAACAAGATGATAGTTACGTACATTGGAGCACTGTGAGTGAAATGATTATACAACTAAGTTGCTCCTTAGAGAGCATTGTGCAGTTTCTGAAAATGAATGGGACAGGAATCAATCTGTTGCATATATATACTTGCTTATACTTCCAGTCAAACTGTAACCAACAAAGATCCTGATCTGCCATAGCATAATGTGCCTGCAGATCAGGGTGTATGTTGTTTGTTCTATTGAATACTCCTAACAAACTGCACAGACCCAGATCTGCCAGTGCATTATGTGATGGCAGATCTGGGTCTGTGCAGTCTGCAGTTGGACTTGATTTACAAGTGAGTATATATGGTACACATTCATTATTTGCTTTAAAGGTTAAATGGACAGTTACCTTATTTGTCTGTAGAGTAGATATTTATCTTTTTAAAAATGCATTGTTTTAGAACTCGTGGCCGACATAATAAAATTCCAGTATGGAAGCCACAGTGACCTGACAGATGAGTGATTTAAGAGAAATGTTTCATACTAATAAACAATGACAGTGGATTCTGGCAGTAGGAAAGTTATTCTTTGCATATTTAAAAGCAATAAAATTGTTTTAAGTTAGTATTCTTTCCTTTGATGAGGACTCTTGTGAGTTTTTATTGACATCTTTATGCAGATTCCCATTTAAAGTGTTATCAGAAAAGTTAAAACGTTTCTGTCAGATAATTTATATTCATAATGTGCCTCAATAAATTATGTTATTTTTCCAAAGATGAATAACCACCATTCCACAGATTACTTAATTGATCTAAAAACAATTAGGGCAATTTGTGTTGTTAGTCTTCTGAACATAGTTGTGGATAATCCCATTGTGGCATTTCCATGAAGTACACAGTTTGTAACAGAGTTCACCTAAGGTTACAGGTAAATGGGAGGTGCACTTTGAAATCATTAGCTATTACACTTCATTACCTTGCACAAGAGGGTTGAATTCTACTTTGGTAATGATTATTGGCTAGTTCATGACCAGCGGCAAAGGTTCATCAAGCCGGGTTTTACTCCATATCTTTAATCAAGTAAAGGAGAACATGATTATTTTGATAGTTGGAATGGTTAAGTTAGGAGCAGTCAGAAGTGGGATTCATTTTAAAAAGCACAATGTCAGATCACCTCTCCTATCTACAGTCCGGAATGCCAAGTTTTCATATCATAACCAATATGGTCATTGCATGGTTGACACTTCATTACAGTAATACAGAGGCAGAAAGTTTTCATTTAATGCTGTATTCCATTGTTCAGTGAATAGTGACAATCAATTTGAAATCATTCATGCTAAATTATAAAGGATGTAAACTGGATGCTGTGTTCAGATTTTGTTTGATAATGAATTTTAACGACAGACATTTTGTGTGTTTGTATGCCCTACCATGCCATATAATTTTACACTGATCCTTCTGTCTGTCTGTACCCACTTCTAAGTCAAGTCAAACTGCAAACAACAAAGATCCAGGTTTGCCATAGCATAATGCGCTGGCAGATCAGGGTGTATGTTGTTTGTTCTACTGATTATTCCTAACAAACTGCACAGACCCAGATCTTCTGGCACATTATGCAATAACAAATCTGGTCTGTGCAGTTTGCATTTGGACACATCTTGTAAGTGAGTATATGTGGTATTTAATGTATGTATGGTTGTGTGTGTGTGATGTACTAGTATATGACTAGGTTAAGTTTACCAGCTAGCTTTGTTATGAAGTGTATTAAATTTTTCAGAGAAAACAGTTACTTTTCTTTTATTCAGAATTAAATTTCTTTTCACTTTTTAGATGTTTGTATGACTGGATAATGTACTTTAAACAGCAACATCACTTGGTTTATCACACTCACTGACCCCCTTAGGGATTACAAAACACACTTTTCAATTCACAAAAAAAAAACCCCATCAGCATCCTACAGGACTTCAACAAGAGTAATTTAGGTGAGTTACACCAGATGCAAGATAACTAACTTTGCAGGGGTAATATTTGACATGCTGTGTAAATTGCATTCTACTGATTGTATTATTCAGTAGTTCTTACACATATACACACCACCTTCAAAAATTCTTATTACCAAGGGCGAATACTTTTTGATTCAGTAATGTTAGCTACATGTTTAGATACTGACATGAAAATTCAATGAGAACAGACATGGATATCATTTGTGATGATGTGCGGAACAAACTAGAATGGAAAAATAAAAAATGAAAGACTACCCAAAACATGCTCAGGCTAAAGAAGTGAAAGTTTAAATGGGCAAGTAAATATGAAATTCATTTGCCCCCTTGGCAATAAACTTGATAAAAATATCGGAAAGCATGCTGACTTCATCCTTTTTCTCCTAGTATACATATATATGACTTGACGTGAATGTTTTTAGGTAACAGAAACATAACTAGAATGTTCTATATTTACACTAAGTTGGAAATATTTTTAACCATTTCAAATTTGGGAGCACCTGTGTTATGTAAATTTTATATTTTGTAATATAGCTGGAAGCAGCTGTAGAGATCAAAGTTTTCAGAATCCACTAGTACCACTTTTGATGGGGTTAAAACAATGGTAACTACATGAATGCATATACAAGCATTACTTCCATCTTAATGACATGAAAAAGAAGTTACTGATCATGTTTTGTTTTACCTATCTGCTTACTCATGTTTGTATTCAAAACAGTGTAATCCTAGTGTCCTGTCCCCACACTAACATGTACTATCTTGAAACGACCTGTTCCGCTTCTTGTTGAATAACACTGACAAAGCTCACATATCAAAGCTTTATTTTGATGGATAAATTAAGACCCATTTGTTCTTCACTAACGTGTCGCGGGTGGTTATTATCAAGCGCTCCAGGGTGGTAACTTTTTGTGTACCAAGTACCATAAAAGAAAGCATGTTACGAGATTTCAGATCAGTCGAATTGATGATTAGGACAAAAGAGGCCATTTCATGCTAGATGCTCGGCACCAAATAAGGTATCAAACAAGCCACTTTAATATACATAATTTAGTGCTTTTGAATCTAAGATAAAATGAACACAAACTCACCATGTATTTTATGTATTGTAAATTTAAAAATTAAGACTTGTCATTCTTATTGACCCTGTTTGATTTGTCCACGACCAGTGTATAAGTGTGTACATTCATCTTTTATGATATACCATGATGAGAAATTGTGCAGTGGCTTACGAGGTTGAAATGATCGTTCTTTGGAATGTAGTGTTGCTCATCAAAATGTTCTTTTGCGTTTAAAGCCCATTGCAGGGGTGTATTAACACAGTTCAAAGAAGATTTTTGTAAGCATAATTGATCAATGAATCGGATTCATTTTGTAATGCATGGTATACCCAGTTCATCAACTTGGGATTTTTCCTAGTGATGCCAAATTTTCATATGAAAAACACCCATTCTTCAAGAAAGAATTCACAAAATAAAACCTAAACTGTGATGTGGAAATAGATCACTTGGTACATTTTTCAAATTTTTTTTCTTTAATTTCGCTAGCAATTTTTAAAAATGCCAATATTAACAGAAATTTTGATAAGTTTACGGTACTTAATTAGAAAGGCACCTGCTTTTGAGTGGCACTTTGGGTAAGTATAGTAGAAGTTATCCAGACAGATTCTACTCACCTTGTTGTGAACAGATCATCAAATCTGCAGCCAGATTAATTATGCAAGATTCACTGGGACCCACCAGGGAATCTCAGTAAGCCCTTCTCCTTTAATCTTATCTGGGATATGAAATTGAGTGTGAAGTGCAGTCAGACAGGCACACAACATAATCAGAATGATAGGGTTACCATATTGACCCAGATATTTACTGCAGATGGAGACAATTGGGACTGAGAAGTCCTCTAGGCAATAACAGTTAAGAACAATTGAAGTCCATTTATTTCTGCCTCTCTCCTGTCATTTTAAATTCATTGACATTAATCAATAAAGCATAATGAAAAGCCATTAGTTTGTGATGACATGATGGACTAGGAAGGGTTTGCACTTTGTTTGGTCAGTAGCATGTAGTTCTGTTCTGCTCTCTCCAACAAATACAGATGGAATTCATTTATTTACATTCATGCTGGGCCTTGGGTGGCCAAGTGGACTAGGGCACTTGCCTTTTCTGGTCACTGATATCTCACCTTTATATGTGTGGTTCGAGTCTCTGACCAAAATGGGTATATGAGAAAGTTTTTGCCAGTAGCTTCACTTGGGTCAGTGGTTCTTTCTGGGGTTCTCCTGAGTTCTTTCTCCACAAACTATACTGGCCGCCATGTACAGCCAATCTTTTGCTGAAAAGTTGCATTAAACCCTTCACAACAAAACAACATTCATTCCTGTAGGCTATCTAGAGTTGTGTATTACTAATACCAACAGAAACAGGGGAATCATAATATCACTGTATGGTTATTTGGGTATACACTTTGATTTCTTAAAGAATTAATGTGCCCTAATTTCATGGACTTCATTCCATTATTTGGGTATACACTTTGATTTCTTAAAGAATTAATGTGCACTAATTTCATGAACTTCATTCCATTATTTGGGTATACACTTTGATTTCTTAAAGCATTAATGTACCCTAATATTGAACTTCATTCCATTATTTGGGTATACACTTTGATTTCTCAAAGAATTAATGTACCCTAATTTCATGGACTTTGTTCCATTATTTGGGTATACACTTTAATTTCTTAAAGAAGTAATGCACACTAAGTTCATGGTCTTCATTTCAGAAATTTAGAATGTCACACATTTTGTGTACACAAGAAAGTAAGGATCTCAGAAGTATCCATTTATGTACACCTGCCATGAAGTATTTTGTCATGATGTCCATCTGTCTGTCTTCTTCCTTTCCCCTGTATAACTTGACTTTTACACCAGATACGGTGATGGAACATTACAAACAGCTTGCATTTGATGCACAATGGTGCTCTGCAAAGATTTGTTTTTCTGGTAGATCCCTTTGATAAATGAGTCTACAGATTCCACCATTTTTTCTTCTGCCTTCTGTATATTGGCACCTGCTATTCATTATTGTCATTTGTTTGGGGGGGGGTGTGTAAATAAAGTTTTTGTTGTTAATGTGTACACATTGCAAAAAATCAGACACAAGTTGGCAAGAAGGAATATCAAAGTAAGGGGGTTCCTGTCTGAGAAATGATTTAATATATTTACTCTTGTACAAGTTGTATCCAGCTGAAAAGACCCTAATTTGCAATCACATAATGCACTAGAAAGCTAGGTATTTACAGTTTACTCCTAGCAAACTGCATAGACCAGTGCATTATGCGATAGCAAGTCAAGGTCTGTGTTGTTTGTTAAATAGATTACCCCTAACAAACTGCATAAACCCAGATCTGCCAGTGCATTATATCGTGGTAGATCTTGGTTTTTGCAGTTTGCAGTTGGGCTCAACTTATAAGCAAGTAAATGTGGGACATGATGCACATTTTGTAAAATATTCTGTTTCAACTTTTGTCCAAAATAAGCATAGTAAGCAGGGTCCACTGTACTTGAGCATTGTTTCTCTGCTGTCATAATCGGGTGAATTGACGGGAAAATGGGGAGAAATGAGTACAGTTGTTAAAATTGACAATTTTTGAAAATGTCAGATAAAACAGAAATTTTAAATGCTTGTAAAATAATTGATTTTGCTGGAGTAAGCAGAATTATCATATTTCTTTGTTTTTGCAAAAGATTGTAACATTGAAAATAGATTGCGGTAAAAAATATGTTTATTGGGGTATGAATCCTCATTTCCTGAATTTACAGGAAGAAATATTTAATCAGTTTGTTTTCTAATCAGCCTGTAAAACCAGCCAAGAGTAATGGCCTACTTCTGTTAGGCTACAAATCCATCTGTATGGCTGTAGCAGACAACAATTACAGCAGTGAACACATTCAAGAAAACAATCTTCATTCCTTAAGTAAACTTACATGCGACTAGCCTGTGATTTGCTCTGAAAAAAACATAACAATATTTCAGATATTAAGATGGTTTTCCATGCATTGTCGTTGTGAAGCTAGTGGATCTCTATGATGGAATGGTCAGATGATTTCATTAGAGCAGGGGTCTTGAACTCAAACTACCCTGATTGCCGCATGAACGCATTTTCGATGGCCCAAGGGCCACACCACCTTTGTTATCTCGCATGACACCTTGTGACGCCAATCATTTTGCAAACCACAGGATTCAGCTTGGAAGGCCACATGCGGCCCACGGACCTCATGTTTGAGACCCCTGCATTAGAGACAGAGAAGTTTACCGACTGGGAATGGTTGGCCCCCAATAATACAGAGCCCTGCAGATTGTCAAGATCGTAGTGGGGATGTTCACTCCAAGCATTGGCATGAGATAATGAAGTTTTTGTCAAATTGATACACACTTGCTTCACAGTACATGATTTTGTGAATTTTATAGCAAAGAAACCAAACTTAGACAACAAAAGACGCTTACCAAGTTGTAGAATACATAATGATATGGAGTGCCTAATTATAGAGTTTTACAGTGGAAAGTTCTTCCTTATTTACCTTTTCTGGCCACTTCATATCGCTACATGCCGCTGCCATTAAGGTACTGTTATAAAAATATGGTTTATGCTCACCCTGAGAAAGATGGAATAAAAACAGACCACAATGAAAACATATGCAGTTATTTATTCCAATATTCCAATTAATAATCTATATTGCTATAAAAACCATCAGATTGTACTGTGAAAAAATAAAATTAACAGTTAATCGGAATGTAAGTAAATGAGAATAATTACACTTTAGTACTGGCACTTACATGGAAATTTCATTGTTCATATATAAGAAAAAAAATCATTGTGTAGGAAAATCTAGCAGTAACTTAATCATCTTTTTCATTTAAATTATTTTTAAATTTATTTAAAAGACGATATAAAATTTTAACATACAGAGGAATTTTGAAATTCAAAAACAATTAACTATCAAACAGAATGAGACAGAATTGCCTCTCATTGCGAAATCACCGAGTTGAGACACATGATGGTCTTGTTTTTTTTTACCCCAATACGGCGTATCATTACTAAGTGGAAAAAAATATGCAAAGGGTCATTATGATTACTTCACCTATTTTGAACATTGAGAAAAACCACTTAATAGAAAATAATATTTGCACCACTTATTAGAAAATAATATTTGCACATCTTTTTTGTATCAGCTTTTTTTTGTGTGTGATTTTGGAAAGCTATAGCTTTTTGTTTTTCAGGCTGTTCATGACAAGTGTTCATGATCTGAATTATGATCATTAATTGAAAACTATTTGTAAAAATAATTGTGAAAAGATCATGTAGAGATTGGGGTCTTCATCATCTGCAGTCCTTTTTATTTTATCTGCTTTTTAATTCCATTGCAGTGAACATATTCATATGTAGAAAATGGCATTAAGCCATTATGGTGAAATCAGCATTATTATTTGTTTATACAGCAAAATAAATCACAAAAATAGTGATTGTGACATTTTGGATATGTACAATAGGTTTTAAGTTGACTGCTCCTGTGGCTTATGTGGTTAGAGCATCCGCCTCGGATGCGGGAGGTTACAGGTTCGAACCCCTGCCGAGTCATAAGAAAGACCTATGAAAATGGCACTACCAGCTGCCTTGCTAGGCACTCAGCATTAGGATGTTAGTGTTAGGACTGGTGTCAGGATAATGTGACTGGATGGGACATCATGCTACATGTCTGCAGCGTGATGCCCAAGTGCTAGACATCACTATCAACTGCCACGCTGCAGACATTGTAGTGACTGAAAATTTTTTAAAGCCTTGTTAAAAATCCAAATCACACACACACACACACACACACACTGTGTTAAGTTCATTTACAAGTTTGACATTCATTAGTGTATAGAACAGAATTTTGTTTATTGATCATTTAATAAATTGTTATTCTGTTGTTGTTGTTGTTGTTGTTATAGGGTTTAACGCCATTTTTCAGCACAAGATAGGCTATACATGGCGGCCAGTATTAATGGTGGAGGAAGAACCCGGGAGAACCCGGAAAGAACCACCGACCCATGAGAAGCTACCGGCAAGCTTTCTCACATAACCACATTGGCTGAGCCTGAGACTCGAACCCACGCAGACAGAGGTGAGATGGCAGTGATCCGTAACGGTGAGCACTTTAGACCACTCAGCCACTCAGGGCCCCTTGTTATTCTGTAGTTGCTGGATTGATTCATTTGTCAGTGTTTTTGTAAATATAATTATTTACCTACTTACATGATATTTTACAAAAACAAAATAAAGTTTACAAATGTGAAGATACAGATATGTTTTCTATCTAGCTTGATTGACAAGGCAAGAAACATTTTATTTTTTGATTTTTCAGACATTTGGTTGAAAATAAGTTAAATAATTCAAAATTTTGAATTATCTCAATAATTGAGGCGAGAAAAAATATCTTAAATTAGTCCATTAAAAAATACCAAAAGTCTTCATTAGATTCCAGCAAGTATAATAAAATCGTGGATTTTTTTTAGCCATAAAAAGAACAATGAATTCAAAGTGTCAAAGTGTCATTTGAAGTAAAAAGATGAGATGTTTTCTCTCCCACCCTCCACTCCCACCCCATGTTATGAAGTGACTGAATTTAGTGTAAATGACTTGATGTCATATGACTCCTTCCTATAGCCCATGCAATACCAGCCACATATCCTGTAGCCCAGTTATTACCTGCCACATATCCTGTAGCCCAGTCATTACCAGCCACATATTCTGTAGCCCAGTCATTACCAGCCACATATTCTGTAACCCAGTCATTCACTAGCCATATATCCTGTAACCCAGTCATTTACCTGCCACGTATCCTGTAACCCATTAAATACCAGTCACATGTTAAAATGGATTCAAAGTTTGAAAAGAAAATATATAGAGCTTCAGGAGTAAAATAAAATAGAAATCTGTTGTAATAGCAACAAAAAAAAGCATTTTTAAAGAATCAAATAAAGACTGAATTAAGGGCAGTGGGAAATTAGGCTGCAAAACGGGATCACAGTCAGAATTAATTCCATCTATTCTTCCAGGATTGATTCCAGATTCCTTCAGGGGCACTGATTTTTAAAATTGGTAATATCCCTTTGTTTTTAATGTAATTGATGGCTACATGCATAATGACGAAGATTTTATCATGACCTTGTTACAGCATTTCATCTTTGGTCCCATAATCTTTCGCATACTCTGAGATCACTTTCATTTGCTTTATATCTGCACAAAAGACATGATATACATGTTTTCTTTTCTCAATCCATTATGCTTTTTGCAGTGATGTATCCATTATGCCTTTTGCAAGGAGATATCCAAATATGCTTTTTGCAGTGAAGTATCCATTATGCCTTTTGCAAGGAGATATCCATTTTGCCTTTTGCAAGGAGATATCCAAATATGCTTTTTGCAGTGAAGTATCCATTATGCCTTTTGCAAGGAGATATCCAAATATGCTTTTTGCAGTGAAGTATCCATTACGCCTTTTGCAAGGAGATATCCAAATATGCTTTTTGCAGTGACATAACCATTACACCTCTTATACAACATATCCAAGTTTTTAAGAGTTGCAATTTTGACAAGTTGCCGATCATTTTTGCTCATATTGGGCAACAGGTCTGCTTTTTCATTGAAAAGTTTACAATTTCAGCTGGAAAAGGAGAGTGTAACTGACTGAAAACTCTCCACAGCTAAATCTACAACTCTCCACAACTAAATCTACAACTCTCCACAACTAAATCTACAACTCTCCACAACTAAATCCACCACCTTTTGGTTAGTAAACTATTGATGGGAAAATTAATAGAGTTTTATTATGTCAGATTCGCCTTGGCTTAATAATCTGTTATGGAAGAAACATTTCGTTACAAAGTTGAAACGACATCCTGCTGTTTTATTTAGAGAGCTTATGAATGGAGTGCAAGCTGTTAAGTGTACATGATGAAAGACTCGACCTATAGCCTTACGATTTCTATATAAAATATCTCTTGATACAACATTTACACAGTGCCTTCAGGGTGTTCAGCTTTTTCCCAGGAGTTAAAAGGCCTTCAACTAATTACAGTGCCATTTCATGGCCCTTTCTTTATGAGGAAAATTTGGCCGATATTGACTATATAGAATCATCCAGGCATAAATATAATGTGTCAGGGGTGAAAAGAAAATTGGATAGGATCTGACTAGGGTGAGTTGTAACTTAAGGTGATGGTCTAAAGTTGATGATTCAAAACAACGTGCATAACGACGACAACACACAGACAGTATCATGGCATTACAGTCCTTGGGTCTACAGTTCATAAGAAAGCCTCTCGCCAGAAACAATTTTTTTTTTCTTTTAAAAGTTTGGGAATATCAGGATCTGAGAATATAAACTGTCATTTTAATCCAGGAAAATGTAAATTTTAGCTTTTCTTTACAGTCATTACTATTTCTTGTATTTAATGATTGATATTTTAACAGTCACAGCTAATAATGTTTTATTTATATTGAATAGGTGAAAAAGTTTTCTTTCCCAAATTAAAATTACTTTCAAAGTGATGCCAAGAATGCTGTAGTACCTTTTCAAGTAGAAAGAACATTTGCTTTTTATTATATACCAGTTTTGGCTACTCACAGCTACAGTACAGGATTCTTACTTTTAAGTCAATTCTTGGATTCCATCCCTCTTCCACTTCTTGCCTGTAGACCCAGTTGTCTTGGGGACATTTAGTTTTGACCCTTACAGCAATTTGGGGACATTTGCTTTGACCTCTTACAATAATTTACATAGGAGAATTTGTCACCCATTGAGATGTGCAGCTGGTGGAAGGTGTGTCAGGCACCACAAAAGAAACATTACAAATCAGAGACAAGTACATGTAGGTTTACAAAGTTTTTTCAAGAGTGTATCAAATAGGCATTTTACTTCCTGGTTTAGAACTAACTGAATTTGTGGAATTCCATAAAATACAAGCATACAATACAAGAATGAGTCTTAATGACAATACATTGATCATTCCTTTTAGAATGTGTAATGCCAGAGACTAATTCAGGGTGTGATCTATTATGATTCTATTGAGGGAGTGATCTCACAGTCATCAAATACCATCATTTTCAAACTTTTGTGAGACATGTGTAATTTATCCCGATAGCATTGTTTACACTGATTTAATGGGCAACAACCAAACATTCAGTGTATTTAAGGCAAGAGTAATAAGCTTTGGACTACATTCCTAAATTTAAACTGTCTTTATGTAATTTGAAAATTTTAAAAATTCCTTGGTGCAGTTTAGTAAATTTGCTTACATAATATATACATACACTCTTATCTAAAGCTGGTTTAGAATGCCCTTGTAATCGGTTAAAAATAAATCATTATTGTTAAGAGATTGTACACTATTATACGGCCATTTCAGACCCAGAACATCAAGTCCAGTTCAGCAAAGTTTCGCGTTGCTCATTGTTTTTAGGGGGCCCTGAGTGGCTGAGTGGTCTAAAGCGCTCACTGTTCCGGACCACTGCTGTCTCACCTGTCTGCATGGGTTCGAGTCTCGGGTTAGGCTAAGGTGGGTACGTGAGAAAGCTTGCCAGTAGCTTCTCGTGGGTCGGCAGTTCTTCACGGGGTTTTCCCAGGTTCTTCCTCCACCATTTATACTGGCTGCCACGTATAGCCTGTCTTGTGCTGAAAAATGGCGTTAAACCCTACAACAACAACAACAAATTAATCATTGTTTTTAGTAGACACATGCAAAGCTGCAGTGTTTACATGTGTAAACAGCATAGTTTAGTTTACTACCCTTTCCAGCTGAATTCCACGTGTCGGCTGAAGAGGACTTTTTAAGTAGGATATTTCTGTTAATTCTATTCTTAAACTATGTATGGTTTTGACTTGGAATGCGACATTGCTAGGAAAGAGCCAGAATTTATGAGAATTTGTTGTGTACATTACACAATACTACGCATCAGGTTGATTTTTGATCATGTTCGTACAGTTTTTTATAAACTTGGTGATGGAATCTTTCATTAGTAACATTTTATTTTAAAGAAATGCCATCTCAAGTTTGTAAGCCACATTCCAGTTTCTTAGTCATTGTAAATCCGACAAAATCACGTCCACATGGTACATCTGCTTTTATTAATTATTACCCAGATTGTAATATATTGTACAAAATCATGCCTTACAAACTGAATCCTGTCGTAGTAAGAGTTAAAAGATGTACATCAGATGAAGTGATAACTAGTAGCACCAGGTACGGCATGTGCATTACAGCAAACAGTCAGCTGCCCAGTAGGCCTTGGCCAAAGAGAAAATACAGGACAAAAGGTTGAATATCTAATCGTTTCTGTGATTGCAAACCAAATACACATTTAGAAACTTTGCTAAATGTTGCAGCCTTTAATAGGGGGCATAATGTTTCCTACAGTTTAATTCATACCATGGCATCACAGCTTACCCACTTCTTGATTTTAGGTCAAGAATTGTTTTTCTTTCCCTCAGTACAACCCCTTGAAGGGAAATCCTAGTGCGTTTGTATTAAATGCCATACCTATTTTGTATATTTAACTATGTAATAAATGTGGTGGTGACTTAATGTAAAGAACCAATGCAATTTAAGCACTTTGATTCATCCAGTCCGGTAGGCAGCATTTGGATTCAGTTGTGTTATGCAAGATGTTTCCATTACCTGGCCAGTAAATACCACAGTAAATATTACCTGGCTAGTAAATGCCACAGTAAATATACCATGTTTTTATGAAATGGACTTTTACTGTGAGTCATTGTTGGACAAACAACAATGGTTAGTACTAAAATTATCATGATAAATTCTGCATGTATAGTTAAGTCCTAAATTGCTTTGAAATACTTGCACATTATAGTTAATAGGCTTCAAGGAGGAAAAACAGTCCACTTGTAGGAAGAATTATCTAATTTCATTTACATTTAAGCCTTCCCTAGGATTTCACAAGTTGTTGAAGACCATTGATTACACCCATATTATCTTCATTATGGTTACCCAGTCTTGGTGCCTTATATGTTCACTTACAAGTCCAACTGCAAACAACATAGACCCTGATCTGCCATCACATAATGCATCAGATCAGGGTCTGTGTTCGTTCTGCTGATTACTCCAAACTACATAGACCAAATCTGCCAGCACATAAAGGCAGATATGGGTCTGTGCAGTTCCCAGTTGGAAAATGGTGTAAGCAGGTGTATACGGTATATGTTGAGCAATCAAAATATTTTCTTTCCAGTTGCATGACTTTATTTGTTTACAGACTGGTATAGTGTCCTGCTCAACTGTCTGCTCAAGATGTATATTTTAAAAAGGAGGACCTGAAATGGACTTCTTTTTCATGGTTCATTTCAAGATACCATCTGTACTTCATTATGAGTCCAAAAGTCCAGCTGCAAACTGCACAGACCTAAATCTGCCATTGCATAATGCACCTGAAAGATTTGAGTCTGTGCTGTTTGTTAAGAGATATCAGTGAAACAAACAACAGAGATCCTATCTGCAGACACATCATGCTGTGGCAGATCATGATCTTTGTTGTTTGCAGTTTTGACTCCTAAGCAAGTACATCTGGTTTGTTGTGAAAAATAACACCCTACAGTGAGTGAAGATGTCCCATTTATAGGATTGGTTGGTTTGCTTTAATAACACTTTGAACATATTGGCTATGTCATGTAATGATGTATAGGAAAAGGGAATAACGTACTTATCCCTAGGACACACCAAGGCAGTTAAACCAGGCAGGCCTGGGTGGGAATCAAACCCAGGATTCTTGGATCACGAGTCAGTTGATCAACCAAATGAGCTTGATGGGGTTGGACATTTGAAGCCTTCAATAATTTCAGTGTCATAGAGCTGGAATTTTAAGTACCTTCTAAGCTTATGCCGATAATATCTATCTAAATATTAGCTGGACCGAGTATGCAAGCCGCAAGATCTGTTTTCTTAGGGGTACTTCCCAGTGTTAGGTCATGATGATAAACTGTTATTTGAATCACACGTTATCATGGCTGACCACTGTGAACTTGGAGACCTGGGAATTTTACACCATGTCATTTTATTATTCTCATTTAAATTCAGGATCGGAGCATTCAGACTTCTGGGATCAAAGTGTTTGAAATCCGGGTAGATTTTCTGAATTGATGGAATGACAAATTTTCTCATAGATGTCCATAAAATTACTGAAATATTAAACTTGTCCAGTACAATGAAGATTGCCAAGTTGTTTGTTTATAACAAAGTTTTTGCAGATGTTCAGTATTAACTCCTAAAAAGCCCTAATTAATGCACCTGGACATAAACCTGACTACACATTTAAACACCATCCTCTTGACAGTTTTATTAATGGCCAAGAAAAATAAATTTGGATTATATTAACTTGATTAAGTAAATTCTTCATGACACTCGTCAAACTCATAAAATTTGATGACTTCGGTTTTTTGGTAATTTGTGAATCATTCCTTCTTCCCATCTGTTATTTGTTCAAGTGGTCACAATTACAGGTTTTTTTATCGACATAACTGAGTGGATCATATGGTCCTTGAAAATGGATTATGATTAATCCCTTATAGACTCTAACACTGCCAATTACATCCCACTTAACTGGTTTGAAATAATGTGTTTGTGTAGATATGGTTTTCATCTCATATTAAATGATAAGAACCAATATGTAGATTTTGCACAATACTGAATTATAATATTAATATTCTGGTTTTCATATTTTCCTGTAAGCCATCACAAGAAGTGATTCAATCGGCCTTTCTCAAATGCTGTGTACCATATCTGCTTGCTTATAAGACTGGTCCAACAGCAAACTGCTGTGTACCATATGTACTTGCTTATAAGACTGGTCCAACAGCAAACTGCTGTGTACCATATCTACTTGCTTATAAGACTGGTCAAACGGCTGTGTACCATATCTACTTGCTTATAAGACTGGTCCAACAGCAAACTGCACAGACCCAGATCTGCTCTAACATAATCTAGATCCGCACAGTTTGTTAGGAGTAATAATTAGAACACACAACATAGACCCTAGTGCACAGGTGGATTATGTTATGTCAGAAAATGATCTTTTTTGTTTGCAGTTTAACTCAACTTATACACGAGTATTTACGGTACCGCCATCTCATGTCCAGTCTAATTTGCTGTTTATCATTAAATTATATGAACAATCTTTTTTTATCATTTTATGCTATACCAGCAAATGATATAACTGTTCATGTTGTGATAGAGAGGAAAACGTTATCCAGTTATATGTTTTAGTTGTATTAATGCAGACCATCCAAATTTGCAGTTAGGACATGTTACAAAGATTTAACACAACAGTGTACAGGCAAGTACCACTTTGAAGTTCATTACTTTAGCTAATGTATGTTTAGTTACATCATGCTGTTGGATGAGAGTTGAATATATTAAGATTAGACTTCATCAAGTATTACCTTTTCAAATCACTCCATTGATATCTGTAGTCCAGAAAATGTTTTTGAGGGCAAAAAGATTTTTTAAAAAAGAAAATGGTTACTGCACAATATTATTTCTGCATCACAGACCTCGGGGAGGTTTTGTGGATCATTAACAATTGGGATGAGGAAGAACTGAGTCTGTAATGAAAAGGTCAAAGGTCAAAGGTCTATTCCATTGAAGGAAAGAAGAAAAATTGTTTCTGCACAGGAACATTAATTCTACATCCCAGACCTGGAGTAAATTTCATGGATGGCTTGCGAATTGGTCAGTTTGATTTTTATGTGAACAGGTCAGAGACCAAGACCACTGACAGAAAGAATAAAAATTATTTCCATACAAGAACGTTAGTTTTACGTTATTGGCTAGAACCTAACTTTGTGAATGGTTTGGACTTGGGTAATGGAAGAATCCTTTTGATTTTGGTGTGAAAAGGTAAAAGGTCCAGATTACTATGACTGAAAGAAGAAAAATGGTTTCTGCAACAACAAAAAAGTTCTCAACCATGTATCTTCACCAAAATTAATGGGTGACCTAATATATATGAAAAGGATATTTGGTATTTTGGTATTTAGGGAGAAGGAAATTAGAAGAATTTAGTAAGCTCATTAAAAAGTTTTTGGAGAGATGTAATTTTGGCAGTATCTAATTGGAAAGAGGAACCGCAAAGTCCAAACGAGTATTTATCCCTGAGTATTTTAAATTTTGTTCCCCCTAGAATGTTCTATCAATACAAATCCTGGACAGAAGCCAGTTTTAAAATTCTGATTGATCTAGTAGATGATCCTTCCATTTATGCTTTTAAGCAGATAGTTGCAATGCATAAGAACATTGAAAAATACACTGCTAAGGTAAATAAAAAAGAGGACCAATTTCTTCAAAAATGGACCTCAACAAATGAATATGTAACTTTTATCTGATTGGATGGTAAACAGGAACAAAACACTGTTTTATCACAAAGTCTGTGTCACCTAGTATACATGTAATCTTCTATTTAAATTGCGTATCTAAATAGATTGTGTGCCATATGCATGTGTGCATGTGTGTGTGTTTTCTTTTTCTGTAGATTATATTTATTACCCCTTGATTATCTGATAACCAGAAATGTTTGATTGTAAGGTGACCTTGGGATGGTTCCCCGACCCAATGGTCAACCTATTAAGGGGATCATTAAAAAAAATATATATATGTATAAAAAAGATACTTATTGATTTTGGAGGTCAGAGGTCAAGATCACTATGGCTTTTCCAGAAAAAATGGTTGCATAACAATGTTGTAGACAAAGTTTGTGGATTGCACTGGAAGAGGCCCATTGCTTTCTTAAAAGGTCAAAGTCCATATCATTTTTGCTCACAGAAAAGTGGATTTGGAAGAAAAACTTTTGTTCTAAAGCAAGGTCCTTGATCAAACTTTGTGAATGGCTTGCATTTAGTATTATAACAAAATCTATAGATTTTGGAGTCATGGTCAGTCTAATGAGAAAATTCACACTATGTTTAGTTGAAGACCACATATCTTGACTATAGCTTGATGTCAGAGACCTGTTGGTCAGTAATCTAGATGCCCAACTATGGCTTACATAGAGAAATATTAAGCACAGGGTTGGTGTATAACGTTGACATTTTTGGTCTTGTAAAACACCAACCAATTGTTATAAGAAAATTTTTAGAAAAAAATGAGTTAAATCATAATCTAACATTCCTGTAAGATTTGTGTTTACATGCAGATTAACTAATCCTAATTTCAATCATTATGAATAAATGCTGTATTGATAAGGCTTTGAGCAGGCATGAAATAAACGTATCTGTTGTGCAGTGTAGGGTGTGATATTGCATGGAATTTTAGGAGTTTTATCTTGTACATCTAAAATTGGCACTAGACTGAATACTTGAACATGATGTGCATGCATTTAGATCAGTGTAAGAGTGCTTTTGGACAGGAATTATTTTCCTTTGCCATTTTGGAAAAAGTGGGGGATTTAGTATTCTCTGCCTCACACTTTTCAATAGCATTCAGGCTGTTTCAAATCAAGTATATATTTATACATCAGCATTGGAAGATGTGTTCAGGGTTCCAATGTGGGCCTGAAAATCGGGAAGATATCTGAAATTTGAAAATTGGTTTTCCAGGTCTTGAAAATGTCTGGAAAAAATTGGAAAATGACTTAAAAGTTTTGAAAAAAATTCTTAAATTTTCATTATTATAACCATCTTGGTTGGAAACCAGTAAGGTGGCTACTCTTTGTGTTTGGAAGAAGTTTTAGTTCATACAGATAAAATCTTGTAGTTAGATTATTCTTTTTCATCTCTTCACATTTGATTTGCAATTTTAGCCTCATTCGGTCCACAGATTTATCACATTGTTAGGTCTTGAAATTTTTTATATTTTTTTTTTAACTGGTAAAGGTCTGGATTCTTTTTTGAAATTTGTGACAGGAACCCTTTGTGTTGCAATATATATATAGAAGCTATGTTGCAGTGCAGTCAATCACCGAGATGTGTATGGGTTACGTTCCTGGACCTCTACATGTGTGGGTTTTTACATAAGCTGATTTTTAGATTACATATTGCTTCCACATCATTGCGAAGGTAACTTTAACAAAACTCAATAAAAATCCTTAAGATTATGAAAAATGTGACAAATGATTTACACATGTACACGAGAAGTGGAACTGTATACTGCAGATGCACTCGATTTAAAGATCGAAAAGTAGTCTGTACACATGTTCATGGTTCATTACGTATCTGCAAGTTTACATATGTAGCAGTTTAAATATCTCGTGGAGTATGTGTATATTTATAGATCTGCATTAGAAGGTATGTTCCAGACAACATTAGATTTCTTATCATCAAGGTCATGTCACATCTCAGTATTTTGAATTTTCAGTACAAATTCTTTCCGTTATAACTTGGAACTGTTTGAGAATAAAGGCTGTAACTTGGTATACTTATACATAATTATTAGAACTTCATTTTGTATATGTACAGAAAACCCTTGTATAAACAGAAGCAGTATTCATATGTTGTATTCAGAAAAGCCTTGTACATAGGAATGACAAGTTACTGCAAAAATTGTAGCATACTTACGCGTCCAACTCAAACTGCAGACTCAGATCTGCCATTGCATAATGTGTTGGCAGAGCTGGGTCTGTGCAGTCTGTTAGGAATAATCTGTACCGCAAACAACATAGACCCTGATCTGCAGGCACATTTATTGTTATGGCAGATCAGGGTGTGTGCTGTTTGCAGTTGACAGCTAATAAGCTAGTATACTGTATATGGTACTGAACACCAAAATGCTTGAAGCAAACACTTGGTTTCCTCTGCCTCTTGTATCGCATGTAGCCTATCACATCTAACTACAATATGGAACAAATATTCATTTAATTAGTAAGATCAAAAATAAAATAAACCTTGTCATATAATGTCTTGAGTAATTCTCCTTAGGCCCATGCTTTGAGAAATAATACATTACTCTCTTAATAATAATAATCTAACTACAATATGTTGATATACTCCATTATACTCTGCCCACTGTTCATTATGCCATGTTTTTGATCAATATTCCAATTTTCGTGTATTAGTGTTCCCATTAAAGGAATGAAATTTAATTATTGGATTAATTTGTCATTATTCTGACAATCAATTCAAAGTGTCACATTAAAATGAACAACAGATTGACTGCATGAATGCAGCATTATGAAGGACTGTTGTTATGGGTAGACACATTTTCTATAGAGATATGTTTCTTGGATTTATTATATCCACCCCTATCCCATCCCCTGCAAGTAATTTTTGTTTTTCAGGGGGCAGGGGAGGGAGTGGGGTATCCTTGAGTCAGCTTGTCCATCCATCTGTCACACATCTGTGTATTTATTATCTCCTGAAACCTTTGAGATATCATCATGTATGCATTTCAGTCAAACTGGAAATTGTGTCCTGTTAAAATGGAGTCTTTCTGGTCAGAATATATATGGTGTGTGTTTCCATAGCAACCCCTTTGGCACTTGGCATCACATCAGAGTGTATCATAGCATTGAGAGGACAAAGATTTTAATAACAAGAGTAGTGCCAAATCAAAGAGACCTTGCCAAATACCAGAGACCTTGCCAAATTCTCTTAAGTCTCTCTGGCACAGCTCAACTGTTCTAGCAACAGACAGTGCTAATAGCCTGCGTTACAATACTTTGTTTATGACCATTTTCAAATTTCAACTTTGCTGGTAATAGATGGTGCTACAAGCCTGCTTTACAATACCATGTTTAGGACCATTTTCAAATAGTCATACAAGCCTGCATTACAATACCATGTTTCGGACCATTTTCAGATAGACAGTGCTACAAGCCTTCTTTAGAATACCATGTTCAGGACCATTTTCAAATTTCAACGTAATCCTGTCAGTAATTACTACTGTTTCTGTTGGTAATTATTACTGTTTTTGTTAGTATTTATTACTATTCCTTTTGGTATATATTACTATTCCTGTTTGCAATTATTACTATTTTTGTTGGTATTTATTACTATTATTTTTGGTATTTACTACTATTCCTGTTGGTAATTATTACTATTCCTGTTGGTAATTATTAATATTTTTGTTGGTATTTATTACTATTATTTTTGGTATTTACTGCTATTCCTGTTGGTAATAACTACTATTCCTGTTGGTAATTATTATATTCCTGTTTATTAATGACCTGCATGATAAGCAGATTCAATAACTTTTACTGGAATTATGATTAACTTTCAAATATTTGGCTCTGTATATTAGGACTGTATGAAAGGCAACAATTTGGTATAAGGACTGTAGGAAAGGCAACAATTCAGTATAAGGACTGTAGGAAAGGCAACAATTCAGTATAAGGACTGTAGGAAAGGCAACAATTCAATATAAATAATGTAGGAAAGGCAACAATTCAATATAAGGACTGTAGGAAAGGCAACAATTCAATATAAGGACTGTAGGAAAGGCAACAATTCAATATAAGGACTGTAGGAAAGGTAACAATTCAATATAAGGACTATAGGAAAGGCCACAATTCAGTATAAGGACTGTTGGAAAGGCAACAATTCAATATAAGGACTGTAGGAAAGGCAACAATTCAATATAAGGACTATAGGAAAAGCAACAATTCAATATAAGGACTGTAGGAAGCAACAATTCAATATAAGGAATGTAAGAAAGGCAACAATTCAATACAAGGACTGTAGGAAAGGCAAGAATACAATATAAGGACTATAAAAATATAAACTGATGTGATGAGATACATATTTTAATGAGAGAAAAGGAAGTTTACTCAGTAGTAGCCCATTTTGTTAAAATCAGGTCTTTGAAAATCCTCCTGATTGAAATTGAGACTGATCAAATATTCCAAATCTGCTGATCCATCCAAAGCTGGCCTCTGCTGTGTCACATGTGTGCTATTATTTCCTTAAATCCCTCCTGTATTAAAATAATTCCTACGTTTTTATCGCCGTATTCTGAAAGAGACCCTGAACAAGTATAAAATATTTTTCATTTTGTTGCTACAATTGATTGTTATATGATGGGATTAAAAGCTTTTAACTCCAGGCTTTCTACATTTCAGGCAGGATGATAAATAGATGCAGTGTGTTCAGTAAATTAAAAAAAGCACTAGCATGCAGTTCAACACATTTATTTAAAAGTTTTAAAGAAATATCTTTGCAGTTGAAATTTATTCAGACACTGTTGCAGTGAAGTGATGAAAATGGAGGAGGGTAGTTTTTGAAATACAATTGTTTATTTCACCATTGAGTCAAGATTAACAATTAAATATGATCAAGTCAGTGACAGTACAATAGAAGTGTTCAGAATATTTTCTGTAATTAAATATTCCTAAATTGAGATCCAGTATTAATAATCATAATACAGTCATCATTGTCCATATATTATTAAGATAAGAATTCTTTATTTCAGACTGCATACATGCCTATACATCTAAATTAAAATATAAATATACAGACATTTACAACTACAGAACACATCTGTAATTTTAGGAATTTTGTACACCATCAATCTATAGAAGTCATAATTATTTTTATACTTTATTAATACAGAGAACATTTTTGTTATGAAAAATTTGTTCATTTATACATAGAGGTAAATTGTAATTGATACCAGTTTTTTTTCCTATATATTGTTCCTACACCCTAAAGTAAAATTTTTAAAAAGTGTACAGAAAATTGTGGGCAGTATAGTGATTTCTTTACATGTCGCATTGCTTTGTAACTTTGTTGTTTGCTATTTATTTCACCTGTTTCTGCATCACTTGACATAATAAATTGTCCTTCTTCTTGGGATAAAGCTGTGTATAACACATAGTGTTATTGATCTGTCTTCTTAAAAAGTGAATTTCTAGCCACACTGCTTTGTAGGAGTCAAGGGATTCAGTTGGTTATTGATATAAATTACCTCTTCAGTCTAAGACCCTAGACACATGTCCTGATGTTTTTTTTCATATCTCCTTCAGATTTCCTAAAGTTGATCTTACAGGATTACAGTAGCCAACTTGGTGACAAATCCTAGTGGTATACAAGGTTTAGCTTCTCTTTGAATGTCCCTATTCCTGCCATGCCTCTTTTTGCATGTACGTCTTTATTAACATGCGAGTGTTTGTTGTCTGTACTCTGTTTGGTTCTAAATTTAGGTAAATGAAAGAGCTAAACATGCCATCAAGGAAACTTCTTGTCAAAGCATATGCAAACATTTACTAGTGACCTCATAACTTCATTTCAAGATTACATATCTGTCGTTCATAGAGGCAGGACAGCTGAATCTGTTTTTTGTCATACATGTCAGAACTTCTAAAGTGCTTTTCTATTTTTTTTGGTACATTAACAGTACAGGCAAAAGTTGCAAAAATTTAATCTCTTAGAAATTAAGGAACCAAAACATGTCATCAGGCACAAAAAATGGCAAAAACATTACAAAATAATGCATTTGCATAAATATAACAATTAATGCAGAAATGTCGCCATGTAATACATAATACTAACTGTTCATGCATGCATAAGTGTGTGTGTAATGTCACGCAAGTTCTTCTTTGTCTTTTAAGATATACACTTTAATCTTGGACTTTATAATGGCGATGTGTATACATCCACATTAATAGAAACTTTTATCCCCACCCCCAACTCTTCTAGATATAAAACAAAATTAGCAAGTCTGAAGTTCTATTGCCGATTTTGCAAATAACACCTTCCACTGTTTTACTTGTACTTTTGTTCTTAGTGTATACTTGATTACAAGTTGGGTCCAACTGCAAACAGCATGGATTCTGATCTGCCAATACATAACATGCAGACAGATCAGGGTCTGTTTTATTTGCTGCACTGATTTCGCCTAATATCTGCATAGACCCAGAGCTGCCGGTGCATTGTGATTACAAGTTGTGTCCAACTGAAAGCAGCATAGATTCTGATCTGCCAATACATAACATGCAGACAGATCAGGGTCTGTTTTATTTGCTGCACTGATTTCGCTTAGCAAACTGCATAGACCCAGGGCTGTATTGTGCCATGGCAGATCTGGGTCTATGCAGTTTGCAGTTGGATCTGGCATACATAATCTGGCATACGAGAGTATATACGGTACATCTTGTACAGCTCCATAGTTCAATAGATTGATGAAGAGACTATTCACCGAATGAACATCATATATATTATCAGTGACTTTAGGAATAATGTCATAACAGGAATTAAAATGCCATGCTTATCTCTGTCTAAAATCCTTTCCCTGAATGAGCACCTCTCAAAATTCCATTAATTTCCCTTCTTACCAAAACCTTGTATGACTCCCCTATTTATGTTTACAAGTGTTGCATAGCTCCAGACCATGAAATAATCTCCAGGTTATTTGTTTGACCAAAGGTAATGGCACACTTAATGTTCTTGCATCCAGCTCCACCCTCTTCCAAGTTGTCTCTCCATAGACTGGGCCACTTTGCATAGACAGGGCCAGTATATCCACTTGCAATAACAGGAGGACATGCTAGCAAAAGTGAAGGTCTTGACTGGGCACTGTTCCCAGTGTACATATCATCAGGGATTATGCTTTTCTTTTACTGTCCAGCACATACCTTGGTCACTTGAACTGGGCATCAGTTGTCACTCCAATGATCTCACAAGGGCATAAAACCAAAAGAAGTTCTGCCTGTGACATTAAATGACTAAAATTCAAAACTCTGACAAAAAATTGCAGACTAGCAATGCTGAAAATACATTTAAGGAAACCAAGTCTCTCTCTCTCTCTCTCTCTCTCTCTCTCTCTCTCTCTCTCTCTCTCTCTCTCTCTCTCTCTCTCTCTCTCTGTTGTAATTACAGCCATATTAGAAGACAAAAAAGTTAATTGTTTAATATAATTCATTTTTTAAAGTACTATGGTTATTAGCTTCTTTTTCTAGATGACTCTATATCCCCCTTTCCAAAATGGTATTGTGACCTTGTACTAGTGGCACTGGGTACAATTAATTTACCCCAGGTAACACACTGGCACCCCCAGTCTGAAATGAGGATGTAAAAGTTTACAGCTATGTATCAAAAGATTTATTTAGGGGACGCATGTTCAAAATTATGCCTGGAAGAATTTTTCTTTTGCAAACCCCAAGTACTCAAGATGACAGGTTATGCATACAATGTCTGCAGTTTTGAATTGCTCCCCCAGCTTATGCTTGCAGCATAAAAGAGCTGCATTTACTTGGGGGCCATACATTTTTGTCAAACACCTGTGGAAGTATAGAAGGTATTTTTTGTTTTGATTGATGGTTCTCTGTTTGTTCAAGATTTCCTTTCCAGTTTTTAACACGTCTTTACATCTTTCATGAATTGTGCAAGAATGAATTATGTTGTGAAGATATTTGCTCCGTCTCTCACTTACCCTTTAATCACGTTGAACAGATTTTCAAGGCATTCAGACATGTTGAATAGAAATTGACTCAAATACCATTTGAAAAATATAATATGGAGTTTAATTTGGCTGAATGAATAGCGATATTAAAGTCGATCCTTCACATTTGCAGACAGCTTGTCAGGTGCCATTGGTGAAGTCTGTTTCAATCTCACACCCGTTGAATTTAGAACTCCCCAGAGTAAAAGGATTATAAAAAGCCGAGTATTAAACTGTAACAGCAGTGTTCTGAATATTAACAGTTGCAAGTTCTATCTACTCAAACTAATCAAAGACAGTTATGTGTTCCAAGGTTTGTTTATATTGGATAAAAATGAGCACCATACTCAGGCTCAATGAATCTCTCTCTCTCTCTCTCCCTCTCTCTCTCGTGGAAAGTTATAAAACAAGGACTTCAGTGACTCCTTTCTCAAATTATTAGATAAGGAAAACAAGAGTGAAGGAGTTATGAATTTGATGCAGATTTTACCCATCCTTTTGATACTTTATCCACTTTGTCATTCATACGAGTTTCCAGAGCAAAGCATGTTAGATGTCATGAAATAATTCTGTCTCAGGAAACTGCAGAAAATCTTTTAATTTTTGTTAAGGAACTCCAGGCGGCTGAATGGTCCTTTACGGATCATTCACCCATCTATGTCCTAGTGATGGTCAGTCTTGGTTCAGTCAATGTGGGTATGTGAGGAAGCTTGCCAGTAGCTTCCCATGGGTCAGTGATTCTTCCAAGTGTCCTCCTGGGCTATTTATTCCATCACCAGATATGCTGGCTGCCATGTGTAGCCTCGCATGTGCTGAAAGTGACATTAAATCCCACAATACTATTTCTGTTAAAGTCACTCAAGCCCCAGATAAAATTCTCATCTAGTCACAGATTAAAGCCTCTAGCCCCAGATAAAAGTGGATCAGATGATGTGATACTGGGTAAAACCTGATCATGTGGAATCAGCCAGTACAATACAAGCATGAATAATTTCTTGATGAAATTTGTTCAAACCTTTGAACTCTGAGCTTCAGTCACATTTTAGGAGTTTTGATTACCTTTAGACTGAGCTTCTATTCCTGTAAAGTGTATGGTACTAGCTAAATAATTGATCTAAAACCAGTCGATAAAGATTTCAGCAATAGGCCCTCTTTGATGTATGGTTTCATGACATATGAAGACCTTGTTTCATTATTTAGCAGCCTGTATTCTCCAGCAAGGTTTTAGTTCAGGAAGAAGGATGAATTGTTTTTTCTTTGATAAATTTTTGCTGTCATCAAAATTGGTATTAAAATTGGTGTAATATTTATTTCATAGATACTGGAGTCAGTGACGTTAATATAGAAGTTTGGTATGGTACTTGTAATTGGCCCAAAATGATGACATGAATAACATTAACATAAAATATGAATGGCTTTAGTAACCTTAGAGATTAACAGTTTATGCTGCTATGGTCACACACACACACACACACACACACACACACATATATATATATATATATATATATATATATATATATATATATATATATATAAGGACACTTAAGTAATAAGACCAAGTTTCAAAGGTTCCTTTTGTACAAAAATTAATACAATACAATCAGTGTAAATACTACGTTTTCTTACTGATTTCCTTAACAGATGGTCATTAACATGGTTGCTATACACCTATTTGACTAATACACATTTGGAATTAATGCACAGTTTTGACAAAAAGATATTTATTTCAATTGCTAGTAGTTATAAACCATAGACTAATTTTAGTTTTGCCTTTCTAAAGTATTATTTATGAGCTATTATTATTCTTTAGATACATTTCCATTTTATTAGAAGTATCTCCTATTTTTTATTTTGTTGTTTGTATTTTGGAGAGATATAAAATGTGAACATTTTCTAGCCTTACTCTCTTACTTTACTGGTTTTGTGTAAGACAATTCCCACACTCTTAACCTTAGTTACCATATTTTTTAACACTTTAAAAAATACAGCGTACATAAATGTTTTGCTATTGTCATTGGTGCATTTCATTAATTATGATATTATTGTCCAGAGTCAAACCTGATCATGTGGACTCAACCATCACAAACCAAGAGCATGCAAAATTCCTTTATGAAATTTGTTGAAATCTTTTAACTCAGAGCTTCACTCACATCTTTTAGCAGTTTTTGATTACCTTTAGACTGAGCTTATGTTCCTATAAATTGTACAGTACATGTACTAACTAAATAATTGATACCAGTCAGTAGATTTGTACAGTTGGCCCTCTTTGATGTAGATTTGGGTATATGCATCTTGTTAGTAATCACCAGAACAAACAACATGGACCCAGAACTGTCAATGCATTTCATGATGGCAGATCACGGTATGTGTTTGCAAGTGGACTGACATATAAGTGAGTATATACGTTAGCTAGCTGACACTTGCCATCAAATTCTAGCTGGAATTTGCCCAGGTAAGAAAATGAAAATGTCCCTCCTTGTATACAGTTTAAAAACAGAGAATTTGTCATATACCTCACTTGTATGAGCCCCTTTTTCACAACAATTATCCTTCTGTGGGATTGATCCTGAATTAGCAGAGTATAAATGATTTTTCCAGGGATGTCAGTTGATGTGAGACTGTAATTCTGTTCCAAGGAGAGCTATTGAGATAATTCAATTGCTAAAGTATTTGGTTTTTTTCAAACAGACCTTGTCAGTTATAGCATGTTATGGTAATGGCTTTAAGAGAAGGAAGGCTGTTAAGTAGATTTATTGCACAAGTAAATTGGTTTGACTGTCCGGATATTTATATTGAATCTTTATTAGTGGTTTGTAAATTTTAGCTCGCCTAGCGGATAGGCCGTGTGAGCCACTGCTTGTGGTATGATCTTTCCTCCCTTGTGAGTCCCTGGTGAGTCGGTCTGTTCATGATCGTTATATACGGCTTCTTTCAAAAATCCATTTGATGAATTTGCACCCAAGTGTACATGGAATATTTTGACCTTCATTGAGAATAGAAAACCTTTCGAGCAACTTGGTCACAAAACCACTCGACAGAATTTTGACCAAATTTTAGAAAAAACATCCTACATGAAGACTTTTCAGATTTTTTAAATTAATTCCAAGCTGTCTTCAACATATGCTCACCATTACTAAAAATGGAGAAATCTTTTAAATAAGCAGTTTTTTCCCCCTTTAAATACCACTTAAACAGAATTTTGGATGAATGACTTTCATATTTATAGGAAGCATGCCAAGCCATCATCAGATATGTCCATGATAACCCTTTTGCAACAGAATTTGACCGTAGCATGATGCACAGTGCATGCTGGGATATAATTAACGCACAATAGTCACCTCAGTGACTATTATTTCACCCAAATATGCAGAAAATTATAATGAACTTGATTTCGATACTTCTCAAGTCAGCATTTTTGACATTTGAAAGCTTTTATATTCTCACTACAATATTTGTTTAACCTCTTGCCATTTTATTGATTATTTATGTTAGTATTTTGTTTTTAATTTACTAGATTAACAATACAAATGAACATGGGAAGCTTGAAGTGAGTGCAGTTGCAGGCATTTTGTAGCCTAATCAAAAGAAAATTGTTTATTCTGTGGAGGTTGACCATTTATTTGAAGGATTTTACATTTTGTTTTATATACATTTAAAAAATTGTTGACACCCTAATGTCATGGTATATTTTATAAGCATTTCATGTTCACATTTATTTGGAACGGTCATCTTCTTAAAGTTTTTGTGTGTTATTTATATTTTTAGAACTTTTGATTGGCACCATATACCGGTATTCGTTATTATGCAGAGGTGCCATACATACATACATACATACATACATACATGCATGCACACACAGGCAGACAGACAGGATTTGAACTCCTTGTGCTTGAGTAACAGATTCACTTTCAGAACTTATTTGGATACTTGAATCTACATTTTTTCCTCCCCCTGTAAATTTACATTAGAAATAATGGCAGAAGTGTTTTTGCCAAATATTTGATCTTTTCTACCCATGTTCATCAACTGTATGCTCTCATTTGGTACCCAAGCCAATGAAAATAGTAAGACAGTTCTGTCAGCCAATGAAACAGATTGTCTTATGCTGCTTAGCAATGAGTGTGCTATATTCAGTAAGTTAGTGTGCACTTAATTTGGTCAGTCTAATACAGTTCTGTCAGCCAATGAAACAGATTGTGTTATGCTGCCTTGGCAATCAGTGAACTCTATTTAATAAGCCAGTGTGTACTTAATTTGTTCAGTCTAATATCTTATCTTTTATTTTCGGAGGTGGGGGTGGTATTTGCCCTCTGGGAGAAATTGAAGCAGTTTTCTTGTACCAAAGATTAAAAAAAGAAAGGGTAAGTGGCATAATGGCATGGCCTAAAATGAAAAGTTTATTTCATACTTCATCCTGTAGGTCGAGAGAACTGAAACCACTGTATCTGTTACCCACTTCAGATGTTAACCAGTTTTTGGGGATCCTATGTTTGTTTTTTTTTTAACTTGACCTTTTTGCTGATTCAGATTAAGACAGTTTTATCACTTTAATAAAATTTTTTGTAATATTATCTGTTGTGAGTGAATGTTCAGAATATTCTAAATTTTGACCCTTCTTCACTGAGTTTTCCTTTTTTTTCCTCCACCTGTCTCTGTTCTGGCAGGGCAGAGAAATCCCATTGCCATAAAATTCAGGTCCAGCATGGACCCTGATTTAGGGCTTTTAGTTATGTAAAGATGTTACTGATCCACCATCAAATGCAGCCACATGTGCTAAAGTAGAAAAAAACAGTAGCAAGTTCTTTTCAAAAAGAATTTTACAAGATTCATTGTAAGGTATCCTGGCATGAAGGTCTTGCATAGTGATGTCTGGCATGAAGGGCTTACATAGTGATGCCTGGCATGAAGGGCTTACATAGTGATGCCTGGCATGAAGGGCTTACATAGTGATGCCTGGCATGAAGGTCTTGCATAGTGATGCCTGGCATGAAGGGCTTACATAGTGATGCCTGGCATGAAGGGCTTGCATAGTGATGCCTGGCATGAAGGGCTTACATAGTGATGCCTGGCATGAAGGGCTTGCATAGTGATGCCTGGCATGAAGGGCTTACATAGTGATGCCAGGCATGAAGGGCTTACATAGTGATGCCTGGCATGAAGGTCTTGCATAGTGATGCCTGGCATGAAGGGCTTACATAGTGATGCCAGGCATGAAGGGCTTACATAGTGATGCCTGGCATGAAGGTCTTGCATAGTGATGCCTGGCATGAAGGGCTTACATAGTGATGCCAGGCATGAAGGGCTTACATAATGATGCCTGGCATGAAGGGCTTACATAGTGATGCCTGGCATGAAGGGCTTATGTAATGATGCCTGGCATGAAGGGCTTATATAGTGATGCCTGGCATGAAGGGCTTATGTAATGATGCCTGGCATGAAGGGCTTACATAGTGATACCTGGCATGAAGGGCTTACATAGTGATGCCCGAGTCTAGAATCAAATATGGCCACCATTACTGAAAACAGAAATACCTTTAAATAGCTTCTAAAAACTCACTCAGCAGAAATTAACTGAATTTCACAAAAGGCAGCCTTACTTGAAGTGCTTGCTGAATTTGGGGTTTTCAGATTTGTACATATGATGTCAATCTACTTTCAAAACCTTTCACTATTACTAAAAATATAAAAACCTTTAATTGAATTGATATCAAAAAGCGTTAATTAGAATTTGACTAGATGTGATAGAAGCCATTCTGGCATGAAGAGCTTTGAGCCAGTGATGCCAATCTGTCATCAACAATATGGTTGCCAATACTAGAGGTAGAAAAACATTTAAACAATGTTTTTAAAACCACCCAACAGGATTCAATCAAAATTGACAGAAATCATCAATGAATTAAGGGTTTTCAAATTTGTGCCATTGGTTCCAGTCTGCCTTCAAATATGGACACCATTACTAAAAATATTTTTAAAAAATCTTGAGACCACTTCTTTTCAGAATTCAATGGACAGAATTTTATAAAGTTTGATTGAAAGTATCCAGTGTAAAGGTCTTTTGCAGATTGTACAAGTGATGCTACTTCTTTTTCATCATCGGTGAAATAGTAAAAAATACAAAATTGTAAACTTTATCTTTTAAACTGCTCTACAGAATTTTGACAGAAATCATCTAGACATAAAGACTTTTCCAGATTTAAGGAATTATCAAATATGGATGAAGGTACCAAAAAAATAGAACTCCTTAAAACAGTTGTTTTCATCAATATTGTGATGAGCATTATTGGAAGAAATTTTCAACATAAATCGTCACTCACAGATTTCTTGTTTAGAACATTTTGATGCAGCTGTTTCTTATGACTGCTCGAAAAAGTTGAATGATGTTTTTTTTTCTTAGTGAGCAACATATGATTTTGTAGCAGTTTGATGTCAGATTTAATTATTAAACAGGAATGCAAGTGATAGGAAACAAACAGATAACTAGTCTAGTTTCCTCAAATATTTTGAGGCTGTGAGAATATCTGTACATGTAAATTGTTTTCAAAATCTTTGTTATCCATTGTCAAAGTCCTTGTTATCCATTGTTAAAGTCCCTGTTTCTACTTTATTTAACAGCAGTATTTTGATTTTTGGACAAAAATAACAAAAATTATAATAACTATTTTGTGCATGATACATATCACACTATTCTTGGATTTAAAAAAAAGTCCAGCAGCATCCAATAACTGTTGATGTTGCCAGGTCTGCGTGCATTTTATCAAACTGTTACCTTTTTCTTTCTTTTTCATATGCTGTGCTAACATAAATTTTGTGTAAAATAGGTAAGTACTTTACATGTTGTATGTCATTTTCACTCTCTCGTTAGCTGGCAATGTATGCAACAATTAACAGATGCACATCAAAATGTCTTCTGTCTCTTAAGTCCCATATAACTGGAGTGATTTCATGATTTTAGCATGAGAGATGAGGGGTTTGAAGATTGTACAGTTTTCTATTTTGTCTTCATATAATTCTCATACCAGATCCTCCCATGATGCTTCTGTATAAAATTTTTAAAAGGTACCCTATTCTTTGTCATTGTGTGAAAGGGACTAGATTTGTGAAGAGAATGTCAGAAACATTAAGAAATGTGTCCTGTGGAATACCATATGTACTCACTTATAAGCCGTATCCAATTGCAGATGGCATAAGCCATTGCATAAAATGCTGGCAGATGCATGAGATCTGGATCACCATTAATGCAGCTGAGGGAGAATTTGACAAATGAGGTTGTACTGTATTTGTTATCACATGCTCTGATATCTTACTGGGGAGATCTCTAGATATCTTCATATGCTGTTTGAAATGTTGTTGTCAGGGCACAGAGCTTGTTGCCTTGTTGGGTAATTTTAAGCAGGGCATTCAGGGCAAATAAGGTTATATTTGGTCTTCCAGTGAAAAACAGAGATTAGAGATGCCAAGTTAATACCTACACCCACATGTTCAGTATTCCCATATACCATATACTAAAGTTTGAGAATTTAAGAAGGCAGGGTGTGCCAAAAGGAAGGGTGTGGTGCCACCTAAGGAGGGTATCATAGTACCGTTCTAAAACATTCTGGGGACAATCTTATTATTTGTAACAGTAATCTTGATAGAGGATTACAGATTATGCATTGCTGTATGTATATGCTGATAACACACATTCCCAAAAAAAATCTAATTATAGTACAAGATTAACCTTAGAAAAGTGAGGTATCATGCATTTGCTCCATTTAACCTGATACAATTAAATCAGATTTAATAAATGTATGACTGGGTTGTATTTTAATTGGTCTAATAAATGTATGACTGGGTTGTATTTTAATTGGTCTAATAAATGTATGACTGGGTTGTATTTTAATTGGTCTGATAAATGTACAACTGGGTCGTTTTAATTGGTTTAATAAATGTGTGACTGAGTTGAAAGAAAACACCCTGAAGATTAGTAATGCATCTTTTTTTCTTTTATGATACGTTATCATTTGACAAATTAATTACATAAAGATCAGGAAGTTAAAAGATTTATTTGCATAAGCTAAAATATTACTGTGCATTTGGCTGACATTTTGTTTATTAATCTACATCTTTCCATTACATATATTTACTAGCAAAGAATTTTTTATACCATTCTCATTACACCACAGTTGGGTACATAACACAGTTATTTCTATACCACATTTAGTTATATAACACAATCAGCCATTATAAATTCCCACCTTTACATTACAACCATGGAGAGTTGTAGTTTTTTCTTCATGTAAGAATTGATTTTCCCACAGATTCTACCAAATTTCGGCCATATCTAAAGTTGTTACGGACATCATTTATCATTGATTATATGCTGGATTCACACTTCGCTGAGTAATCATGGCAATTACGATATGGCAGATTTAATTTGGAATGTTTCTGAGCTGTACTAACATCACAGTCCTGATCTTAAGCACTGCAATGATATAGACTGCCATTTGGAATGATTTTAGACGAACATACTGCCAATTACTCCACAATTCATCAGGAGTCGGTTCGAGTAGGGCGGAGGGATTACTATTCATCAGCCAACTCTGTCGGGGTCTCTGGGGCCATCATATCTTCATTCATTTCACCCACTCATTAGAAGCCTGGCAATATTGAGATTTGTTCTGAATTCCCAAAGTAGAAAGAACCACTTCATTCTACATCGATCACTGATGTTCTTAGAGTCAGCTAGTAAGATCGGACTCCAGCATCATTGATCAGCCCTATTAGTGTTGAGAGGGAACAGAAAGGATAGAGAGAAAAGTTGCAAATTCTAAAGGAAGACATTTACATCCTCTTGATAAAAACTTGGATCTTGCTTGATGCATATTCTAAGGAGATCTTTAAAGATGGCAGGTATCATTGTTCATTGGTGACATGGGTTGAAAAATAATTTCACTCGTCTTGAAGGCAGGTGGTTTATTTCAAACTGTTTAGTATTTGATTATTATTTTTCATATCCTGAAGTTTAGCATCAGCAGGGAGAATATATACATAGAAAGAATCATGTTGGGCTTGGTTGCCATACCCATTTGAAGGAATCAGTTAGGAACAAATGTCTGCAGAATTCTTTATACCTGTAATTTTGCAGTTTTGGGGGGCATGATGAATGAATAAAAAGTTAAAGAACTTGGAACATGACAAATAAACCAAGTAATAATGACAGACAATGTACTTTTGACTGGTAGATTGGTGTCTTGTTCTGTGACATGACAGTTTTTAATGTTAGTTTTTAATTACCATAATTGTGATAAATAAAAATTATACCAAGTATGAAACTGTCAGCAATATTTAGCCAAGGACAGGTTTGTAGCAGGAAGTTGCTATATTGAATTATGCCACAAAATTTTGTTTTCCTTTTTTTAATAAAGAATTTACTCCAGGTGCAGAAGGCCGAGTGGTCTAAAGTGCTGACCATTACGGATCATTGCCATCTCACCTCTGTCTGCGTGGGTGTGAGTCTCAGGTTCGGCCATTGTGGGTATGTGAGAAAGCTTGCCAGTAGCTTCTCGTGGGTCGGTGGTTCTTTCCTGGGTTTTCCCGGGTTCTTCGTCCACCATTTATACTGGCTGCTATGTATAGCCTATCTTGTGCTGAAAATGGCATTAAAAAACCCTACAACAACTACAACCAGGTGTAAAATGGCCATGTTTTATTTATTTTTTTTGTACATGAAAATTACACGGTGATCCACCTAAATAAACAGAAGTGTGCAAAACTACAGTTGACACCCAATTCAGACTAGAGTTCCAACAGGATGTCTGTCTAATGATGTCTGGTAGTGGATTGCCTAATCGTCAGAGAGAACTAATAGGCATTTTATTGAACTGATGCTTATTTTGTATCCCAAAATTTTCTTTACATTTATTTCAGATCATTAACTGTCAGACAGATGAATAGGTAAATTACCATCTAACATGAATAGGTAAATTACTAAATTACTGTTTGACAGATGAATAGCTAAATTACCATCTGGCAGATGAATAGGTAAATTACCATCTGACATGAATAGGTAAATTACTAAATTACTGTTTGACAGATGAATAGCTAAATTACCATCTGGCAGATGAATAGGTAAATTACTATCTGACTGATGAATAAGTAAATTACCATCTGACAGATGAACAGGTAAATTACCATCCAACAGATGAATAGGTAAGTTTCTGACAGATGAATAGGTAAATTGCCATCTGACAGATGAATATGTGAATTACTATCTGACAGATGAATAAGTAAATTACCATCTGACAGATGAATATGTAAATTACCATCTGACAGATGAATAGGTAAGTTACTGACAGATGAATAAGTAAATTACCATCAGACAGATGAATAAGTAAATTACCATCAGACAGATGAATAGGTAAGTTACTGACAGATGAATAGATAAATTACCATCTGACAGATGAATAAGTAAATTACCATCAGACAGATGAATAGGTAAATTACCATCAGACAGATGAATAAGTAAATTACCATCAGACAGATGAATAGGTAAATTACCATCTGACAGATGAATAGGTAAGTTACTGACAGATGAATAGGTAAATTACCATCTGACAGATGAATAGGTACATTAATGTTTTCCAGCAACATAAAAATATGTAATGATGGCTTGTTTTATGCATTTCTTTCTTGACCAGCTTGGCAGCCAGATCAAGAGAGATATATATCCAGTCAGATGGTGAATTTGATTGGGAGGAGGTCCAATTAGGAGGGAATGAAGGGGGCTTTTTAATCTCTTTGTTTTCCTTAAGACCATCCCAAAAGAAATCAGATTGTCTAGCCTGGCAAATTAAAATGAATTGGTCAGCCATTCATAATTGCCTAATTAGACCAGTTTCTGCACATGCAGGCATGCAATGGGTCAAGCTAGGTCCAAACTCTAATGAAATTTTCAGGTTACACTTGGTGACAAGGTTTAGAAACACATTGGACATCAACATGCTGCCCTCAATTATATCTGGCCTTCTTTCTCAGAAAATTTAATCTCTTTAGAGTGCTTTTTGTTCCGAAATAATTTTTAGCCAGGTAGATAGATGATTAATTAAAACTTAATGGTAGTTTGTGAACATCTATAAAAAAAATTTTTTATGATAGTGACAGACCATTTAAAATGGACTGGGGGAAGGTGGAATTGTCTTTCCATTAAGGATATTTTTTTTTCTTTTATCTGAAGATAATTTTTTTTATTTAGCTAATTTGATGGATAAAATGAAATCTTTTCTTCTGCAGTTGGAGCAAAAATATTTTTTTCAGCCTCACCACTTCCGCATCCCTCCAAAATGAAATGGTCAGTCTCATTGTTGTTATCAGGACTAGTACCACGTGTAAATGATGTCCATAATGTCAGTTAAGAGCTGATGTTAAGTGTTAAGCTGGTGACCACAGCAGTGTGCCCAGAAACCTGCAAATATCCTTAAAATTGTATCTCCCCAAAAGTTAGGTAGTTCCACAATTCCAAGATACAAATGAGCCTGTACCAGTTTTTTGGGGGGATGGTGGCGGTGGTGAAGTTAACAGGAATGCTGTAGAAAACTAAACAGAGGAACTTACAGAATTAAAACTGCCAGCAGCGTATGCCGTGTATTAGTAATAAGAATTATACAAACAAATTCCCCTCAACATCTGCTTGCAGATTTGGGAATTTTGCCTCTGTTAATTTTCTTCGGTATTCTCTACAAATTCAGCTCTTTCATGAATGTAAATACTTTTTCACTGGAAAAAAATTGGCAGACACAGATTAGGAAATTTTCCAAGTTTTTAAACAAAAACCAGTATTTTCCTGTAATGAAAGAATGAAACAGTATGGCTGGTTGTTTAGCCTTCTTATGGAATGAATGATAAAAGTCACAGCTCCTCAGCAGTGTCTGGCAATACTGAAATTTCTTTGACTTTTTTTTTGTTGGTTTTTTTTTTTTTTCGGGATAATTTAAATTGATTGATGGATGAAGAATGAGTGTACTAAATTCACCAAGAACACAGTCTTCATATATGTATACCATGCATCAGCGATTGATGAACTGTACAGTGAAACCTGTCTTATAAAAGATATATTGTTATAAAGGTCACCTGTTAATTAAGGACATGTATATTCACCTCTGTATAAAAGACGGAGATAAATAATAATGTTCTGTAGTCCTTTGATTGGTTTTAATGGACATTTTTGCAGTAATAATTTTCTTGCTGTAATAACAAGTAGTATAAACATGTATTACCGGTCATGTGAACTTGGCCATTTTTTTCTGCATGCTTTTTCCTGCACTTTTAAGACTGTATAATGCAGAGGAAATAGGAGTTAAGTATATTCCCAAGGATACACCAAGGCAGCCAACCTGACTGGCCTGGATGGGTATTGAACCCAAGTTAGTTTGATTATAGGTCTGACATTCTGCCATCTGAGCTTAGGTGGCTTCAATAAACTTGGTCACTACACAAGAATTTGGAAAAATATAAGTGTTTTTTAAAAATTAAAATACTTTCCCCTTTAATTGACAGTGAATGAGAAGTTGAAAATATCTAGTCCCAAAATTCAAATAATTTTAGAATACTTCTGTTTCTACCCGAAAGACTGAGTTTTTGTATACCAATCAATAATGCAAGAGAGAAAGTCTTCTTCCTCAGGACAGGTGGTTAATACCTTGGGTGGAGTAGATTCTCAACACTGACGGATATTATTGCCATTTTAATTATTGGACAGAACAAATCATGGAATAAAATGGCTGTTGGTTGAATCCTACTTTCATTTATATGATCACATTGAAAGTGAGAGTTGTCTTGTAGCAGATGTCAGACAAATGAAACCAGACTGTTTACTTTGGTTACACATGTTTGACTTGTGTAAAGAGGATTGCCATGTTTATTGACAAAGTTTCACACCAGAATTCAGTAATGCAGCAGTCCTGGCAAGTGCTGGATGGGAAAGCACCAATTGTGGGAATGGAAATGCCTGGTACTTGAGGTTGGGTGGATTGTTGGTTTTCCTGTCAAATTGAGATATCTATATTTGTACATCTGGCAGGGACCCAGTTTTGAGTAATGGAGGTTGGGAGGGTGATTTAGATTATACTTATTTAGTAATACTCAATTCAGAATTGTTCTCACTTTAGCACAGAAATATTACTTCTCTCCCCGTTTTTATGATTATTGTCTGAAAATGATATGAACTTGAGTTTCCTGATTTTAAAGTTTCCATGGAAAATTGGTGAAACTATCCTATAGACAAAAACATCATATTGTAATTTGACCCACATTTTGATAATTTTAATCAGAAAGGTTTGGTTTGTTTTTGTGGGTTTAACATCTTTCAGCACATGATAGGCCATACATGGCAACCACTGTTTTGTGGTGGAATAACCTGGGAAAATCCATGGGAAAGACTTTTAACACAAAGCTGCTGGCAAGCTTTCTCACATGCCGATGTGGGCTGAGTCAAGACTTGAACCCATGCAGACAGAGGTGAGATGTCTATGATCTGTAAAGGCGAGCACCTTTTTGACCACTTGGCTGCCCAGAGACCCTTTAATCAAATAAAAGAAAAACATGGACAAATTTAAGTTTTGGGTTGTATATAAAAGCATATTCTATGTTTTCCACATGAGATTAAAAAAGAAATAATTTTTAATTTGCCACAGTCATATTTCTCAATTTGCAGTTGTCTGAGAACATTTTTCCATAATGGTCTTTAAATAAAGAATATTCATTTTCTATTGAAGAATGTCACTAAATGTTTATTAAAGTCTTAATAGGAAATACCATATATACTTGCTTATAAGTGAAGTCCAGCAGCAAGGAGTAATCAATGGAACAAACAACATAGACCCTGATTTTCAGGTACCTTATGCTACAGCAGATCAGGATCTTTCTTGTTTGCAGTTTGGCTGGACTTGTAGCGAGTATACTGTACTGTTAGCTATAATCGAAAACTTTAAATCAGTTTCATGCCTCAGAAAAATACTCAGTTTGTTCATTTTGTAAATTTTTTGCCAGTTAAGAGGTTATGCAAATGGTACATTTTGAATGCATACATTGTTCTTTGAATGAAAAAAAAAGATCGTCCCACATAGATAAGTCCGTGTATGCATTTTTATTAACTGTTCAGTTGTTGCATGCTAGGAATTCTGAAGAAGAAACCCCCTGCTTTGCTGCAATTGTACCAAGTCATTGAAATGAAGGAAAGTGCTCATAATCGTTCAGTCCAATTTCATCATAGTGCAGCTCCAATTCACACAATGAGATCAGAGAGGGCTGCTTCACAGATTACAAAGTACAATTAAAATATTTGCCACCAGGTAAAGGTTGCCTGCAGAGTAACAATACATATATACACATCTGTTTGTTGGGTTTAAAAAAGGAGTTGTTTGATTAATAATTAATATTTCCAGTAAAAAGAACAAAAATATAACATTTGATAACTGCAAGTGTTCATTCCAAAATACCAGCCTGATAACTATTGTAAATTGTTATGAACAAATTTAACAAACATATAGTTACAATGATTACCTCATCAAACAAAATTAATTTTACAAGATTCGTAATTTAGCATATTCACCAATGGCTGAAAATTGGCATGTTATACGAAGGAAATATTGTACAAAGCATATTTTTTTTTTTATAGTGTGCATTTCATTTTAAATGAAAATAAAATCTATGCCTTTTATTTACAAACACATCAATAACTATTTTTAAGTCCTGTAAAATTGAATGGTTTGGAGGTCTCTGGTTTTTTTTTCATTTTCTTCCCACCTTGATGATGAACGTGAACACCATCTGTATTCATTATAAGTCTAGTCAAATTGTAAACAACAAAAATCCTGATCTGCTGTTACATTGTAACTACAGTGCCTGTAGATCAGGATATGTGTTATTTTTTCTACTGATTACTACTAACAAATTGCACAGACCCAAATCTAATGATGCATTTTGCAGTGGCAGATCTGGGTCTGTGCAGTTTGCAGTTGGACTCATCTTACAATCGAGTATAGCTGGTAATAAAGTTGAACATGGTGTACAATGGAGAAAATGTTTCCTTGTGTTCAACTGAATTAGCATGAAAGCTATAGCCAGACAAACTTTCAGGCATGCTGTTATCTTAATTCATACTTAGACTTTCCAACATTAATTAAAGGAAACAAGCCTCCCTAAACAACAATAATGTCTAAAATTACCTATTCTATTTTTGTTGGAAAAAATGAATGGATCTGGCTTACAGTTATTAAAGGTGGTAAACTCCAAAGAAAGCTGGCGGGTTAGGTGTCCAGTCAGGTGTAAGCTGCCAATTACAGGCCAAAAATGGCATCTGTCTCTATGCTTAGCCAGGTATTAGTGCAGGTAAATGGATTAGACAGGTAGTTATTACCTCTGGTTCAGACAGGTGGCCTGCAGAATGCTGATGAGATTAAGAGAATCATTAATTCACTGACCAACAGGGGATCAGGTCAGAACTAATTTCCACTGCATTTATCCTCATTCACAGAAAACCTGAACTGTCATGTGCTATTTAGTGTTTTCTTTTGGAAGATATACATTTTTTTTAATTTTGCTTTTTTTAAATCCCAGTCAAACCCTGTGCCAAGAATTACTGCCAAGTCCAGTTTATCTAGTACTTGATTTGTTGACACCCTGACAGGTTGTCAGTCCTTAGAAGCCTAATGTCCATTGTTACCCTGGCACAGAGTGAACTCCTTTGCCAGACCAAATAAACTTCAGTTTGTATTAACATGGTGCCAGTGGGCCCCAAAAAAGATGCATTCTTTCATCTTGAAAATAGAAAAGTTCAAAAAATAAATTTGTAGAACTTAAATTGAATCGGGCTTTAAAGTTCCAAAGAGAAAAGATAATCCAATCCATTTTTTGTGTACTACACATGTTCATTATTTAATTAGTATGTATGTATGCATGTATGTATGTAGGATTTAATGGCACATCAGCACAGTGCAGTATGTATGTATGTATGTATGTATGTATGTATGTATGTATGTATGTATGTATAGGATTTAATGAAACTTCAATACAGTACAGTCCCAAGTAAGTTTAGGTATCCCAAAAAAGACAAAGCAAATATAAAGGCAAGAAAAGCTAGAAGTACAGTTTGTTTTAAGCTGCTCTCTCTTCTTTTTTTATTACAAAAGTCCAAGACCTTCTGAGCTGGAATAATACATGTATCTAGTGGCGAAAAGGTTGCCTCCATTTGTTGCTTGGCTTATAACGTGTAGGAGGGGGCATCAATCATGTTTAACTTTCTTTATTTAATTAGAAAAGCATCAATCTTAGATTTGAATCATGCCCATCAAGGCATGTGTAGGTTAGTTTCTCGCTACATTTCTTGCAGATTAATGGTTTAAAGCTGGACAAGTGTGAAATGGCTCAAGGCTGGACAAGAGCTAAATGACTTGAGGCTGGACAAGTGCAAAACTATGCTTGCTCCAAATTTGATCTTTTTCTTCTTTGTTCCTGATAGATATCTTGGAAACTGGAGTAATAATCAATCATATAATAACTTTCCCATACTGTCAGACATAGTCATCTGGTATTTTGATGATGTTGCCAAGAATAGACCTACACAAAGTGTCAGTTAGGTTTATCTTGGTAGGCAAACTTCACTGCCATGCGAAATTAGATGTGTTTGCACTCAGTATGTGAAACTTCATTATTTAAAAAGAGTGTTGATGTAACAATAGGCACAATTATATTCATATATCTCTGTTTTTGCCCACAAGGATGAATCCATAAATTGGTTCTAGGCTGAATATTTTTAAAATTCACATCCTCACAAAGACTTTTGAACCTGTCTATCTCTATATGCCCCTGTACCTCCTCACAGACTTTTGAACCTGTCTATCCCTATATGCCCCTGTACCTCCTCACATAGACTTTTGAACCTGTCTATCCCTATATTCCCCTGTACATCCTCACATAATTTTGAACCTGTCTATCCCTGTATCCTCCTGTACCTCCTCACACAGACTTTTGAGCCTGTCTGTCCATCCCTGTACCCAGCTGTACATCCTCAGACTTTTTAATCTATCTTTCAAGTATTCTACTGTACCTCCTCCTCGCAGACTTTTCAACCTGTCCATCTTTACCAGTATCCTGCTGTACCCCTGGCACAGATGTTCAAATCTGTCTCTCTATCCCTCTATCTTGTTGCACCTGTCACACAGACTTTTGGACCTGTCTATCCCTGTAACTTGATGTACCTCCTCACACAGACTTTTGGACCTGTCTATCCCTGTAACTTGATGTACCTCCTCACACATTTTTCATAGTTGGCACATCTGAGTGTATTTAACGGAAAAAGGTGACAGATTATCAGGACTAAATTGAATTAGGATAAAAACAGATTAAAAACAACATAGAACATCAATATTAGGGCTTTGTGTGTTGGAAGCAACTGACAGCCAACCTAAACAAAACCATGTCAGTAAGAAACACAGTAGTTTCAGGGAGAATTCCAGTTGCTGTTGGATAATAACTGTAATCTTGTGGAGAATATACTAATTTGCCTAAAGTTCTGAGAATGACAATAATTGGAGATTCACTTTGATAGCCGGATGTAGTAACAACATATTTAAATCATTGGCATCCCCATTAGAGTGATGAAAGGTCTGTCCAAGGACTTTAATCTTATGAGTTGGCTGTCCTGGCCAAATCACATACATTCACTTAGTTAACAAAAATATTTAAAAAATAATTTCACACATTATTAATTTACAATTGCTTGCACTCGACTAGCCCAAGGCTAGTAAATTTCCTATCTGACTTGTAGTTTTTATAATTTGAATAGTAAAAAGTTTCGGGTATCACCAACATTGTTTTTTGGAAAGGACAAGTAAAAATTCAGCAGTGCTAGTAAATCTTTCAGTCAACTAGTCAATTTGGTTGCTAGAAATTTCTGTTAAAATCTAGGACTGATTTTGATTTGTAACATTCTAAAAAATATGATGACCAGATCAAATTTAGTTTCTGGGTGTGTCTACTATCATCCATTTTTTGGTAGTATTTTACTCAGGCTTGTTCATACATTTTAAAATAATATAAAAAGAACCCAGTTTTCTGCTAGTTACAGACTCGGTAACGTTTACACGTATCTGTACTAGGCTCTCATATGTCAGATCTTCTTCTTACAGGAAGTTTTCATCATTGTTACGAGTCTATGCTCTTAAAATAAGTAACAGAAAAGAGTGAAGACAACAAGCTTTGTAAAATTTAACAAATAATTTATTTCCCTAGAATACAAAGTGAAAAATTAAGAAAAAGAACTTATGGTTTTAAGAATTAAATCCAATAATAATCGAAGAATTAAAAATAGAAGTCCTAGTAATAAAAACTCCTGAATGAAATTGAGTTTGAGTCAAGATGAAATCCGAAATTGAAGGCGATGACATCTGTTGTGGTCAGCGAAGTGCTGCTGTGTCAGCAGTCTCTTGTTGAATCACAGAAAATATTATTCCCGTTTTTAATTCAGTATAAATTCCAATAAATGTCTTTATCCAAGAATTTTGTCAGAGCACTTTTGTATTTCCAGGGAAAATAATCACTTGAATTCAGTAATTTGAAAAAAATAAAATTCAACCCAAACTGGTCACAACATAATACAACTTAATATGTCAGATGTTTTAAGCCCCATTGAATTAACCTTTATCAAAACAACAGTTATACACGAATTAAGATGCAAAATAGATTCTTGGATGATGGTCAAAAGTTCATTCTTCTGGAAAAAATAGAAGTTTGTACCAGTTGATATATGCTATTTTTAGTTATTTATGTCAATGAAATAAAAGAAAATCGGTCAGGTCAAACAGAACTGAACTCAATGTTACATTACAATAGCATGTAATGGAATTGAAAAATTTAAAACAAACAATTAAATTAAATATACATAATATCATATTTTTGCACTTTATCAGAAGAAGGGGCAACGTATAAACTTGCAAAGCGCTTTTAAAAACATGTCATTTGACTCATTTTAGTTTTGACTGTATTTTGTAAACACTTTGTAACGTGGCAAGTACTTACATTTATTCATCAGTACATGAATAAGGCAAGTAAATGTGAATATCGTTGTTTGAATACGATGTGCTTTTGAGTTGCTATTATGTTGACAAAGGTAATAACTAGAGCTTGAATAGCTAACATACTTTTTAAGACGGCATTTTCTATCAATTGAATAGCTAACATAGGTACTTTTTAAGACGGCATTTTCTATCAATTGAATAGCTAGCGTAGGTACTTTTTAAGACGGCATTTTCTATCAATTGAATAGCTAACATAGGTACTTTTTAACATGGCATTTTCTATCAATTGAATAGCTAACATAGGTACTTTTTAACACGGCATTTTCTATCAATTGAATAGCTAACATAGGTACTTTTTAACATGACATTTTCTATCAATTCAAAGTTGTCCCTTTAAGAATGTTACTTTTTAACACGGCATTTTCTATCAATTCAAAGTTGTCCCTTTAAGAATGTTACTTTTTAACATGGCATTTTCTATCAGTTCAAAGTTGTCCCTTTAAGAATGTTACTTTTTAACATGGCATTTTCTATCAATTCAAAGTTGTCCCATTAAGAATGTTACTTTTTAACGTGGCATTTTCTATCAATTCAGAGTTGTCCCTTTAAGAACGTTACTTTTTAACACGGCATTTTCTATCAATTCAGAGTTGTCCCTTTAAGAATGTTACTTTTTAACATGGCATTTTCTATCAATTCAAAGTTGTCCCTTTAAGAATGTTACCATTTTGTGATTTGAGTTGTGTGTGAATATTTCAGCAAAATTAGATGAACTATATAGTTCAAAGAAATACTGATATTTGATTTTTGTAAATGTTACATAATAAAAACTAACAACGTGTGCAGTCGTCTGTGAACCATGGTTTTTGACTTGCACAAAGGTGACACTCCAGGAGTGATTATAGGATGGTTCAGTATAGTTTGATTTTAGATAGGGTACAAAATCCATCGGAATTTCAAATAAGCAATGAGTGACTAGCAGCTGATGCTTGATATGTGATCAGACCTCAACAAATGGTCCATTCCCATTCTGTTAACTAATAGTTTTGTGTAGGATCTTTTTATAGTAGTGTGAAAACTGCATAAATTCTGTAATTCTGCATTCAGTCTTTAAGCAAAATACAATAAAACTTGAATACAAAATTAGATTTTTTGCTGAAATAGAAAGCAATCAATTTAGCTAAATGTAGGGTTAGCAGTTTGCCCTTCAGCATTAGGCATGTGAAACTAATCAGATTAGGTCTTTAGACCCTAAACAGTTTCAATCAAATTTCCCTCTCAGATAAAGATAATCTGCCTGTATTTTAATAACAATTAGACCATTCTGTTGGCAATTAATCTTGTTTGCTTGAATTAAGAAGGCAAAAGCTTATCTGGGAATTCTTCAGTTCTGAAAACATCCAGATTTATGATTGGAAAGAAATAACATTTGTCAGTTTATTGTTTGTTAATTTAATTGGTGGAGAAATACTCTGAGTACTAATTGTATTAACACCATTCATTTCATGCTTGACAGACAGACTCTTAAAATGTTACAATCACATGTCCATTTTCATATAGCTGGCTTGATTGGAAACAGCTCATTAAATTCTCATATTCCCTGCATCATGGCACAAGCAATTTGCTGCCATTAGATAGATGGTGTTAATATCATATGCATTGTAGCTTATATTTCAAATGCCTTTACAAATAAGTATGGCCATTCTGTACCCTCACAGTAATGTTATATTTCAAGTTCATTTTTAGGTCAGATGTTAGTCATATAAAAAGTCGAGGCAAATTCTATTGAACTACATGGTGCTGAAAGGAGTTACTGTAAACTTGCCTTTTTTAGAATGTTATTGAGAACATAATATTGCAGATAACTGGTTGGCTGTGCCTTGCAAGTTCAGGAATAATGACAAAAAAGGTGGCTAATGGAGATGGGAGCTGTGGTATCACATTGGTTACCATATCAAAGTCATCGAATCAGCCTTGGCTGGCTACTCCGCCTTGTCCTTGGGCAAGGAGCATTATTCCATTTGGCTTGGCACTACCTACTTGTATTGCTGTACTGTAAACACTAACTGGCAAAAAGTTTCCAACCTGAAAATTTGTAGAAGTGGGAGAAATTCGTGTCTTGTTAGCTATGCTATAGGCATGATGTGCAATTTTAGCTCTGCTGGTCATAGACTTATGGGATGGCCTATGGTCTGTCATCCAGTCTTCCATTTGTACAAGTTTGCCATTATCTATAGTCCCAAACTGTATTATGCTCCCAAACTGTATTATCCTCCCAAACTGTATTATACTCCCAAACTGTACATACATATTCATCCTAACATCTAGATGGTCCTTTGTGAAAATACTCTGACATCCAAAATGGCCACTGTTGCTTGTAAATCTCTGTGTTGCTGCTCCTCAGTATGGAATTTCTTCCTTGATGTCTAGTTGCTCCTAATGAAAATGGCACTTGTCTTGAAAAAATTGTTACCGCTATGTGTCCTGAATGGAAAGTCATATCAGCTTGGGGTTTTAACCTGAAGACTTGCATTGTCTAGTCAGTCCTAAATGAATCTGGTGCCAATCTGACCTCTGCCACTGCAGCCATCTTGAAATCTTGTAACTGCTACTCCTCTTGGATGATCATATTGACATGGAGTTTTGACATCAGATAGGTGTCTTTTGGTACTTCATGTTTACATTTATTTAGAAGTGTTTATCTCCCTTAAGATTTTGTGCAGTTTTTGTTGTTTTGCATATTATTAGAAGATTACTTTTGATTGGCAGTATATGGCCATTATTGTGCTTAGGTGCTGTTAAACACAACTTATATTACCCAAATGTAAATGGTACTAATTTTGCATTAAATAGGGTCACCATGATGACATCGTGAAAATCCTGTTATAATTACTTCTCCTGATTTTCACCTAAACATTTGTAATGATTTCTGGTCAGTCCCAATTTGAAAATGTACAGGCAGTCATACAACCAATATGGCCACCATCACACGGTGCCTACATTTGAATATCTTCCATTATTCAGCAGTTAAAAAGAAGAAATGGTCTCATTATGGATTCTTTGAAATTCTTTTCATCCTCTGGAGTGCAAGTCCCATTCAGGGTCTCATGGTTACATTTAGGTCAGTGTCTGAAACATTGTTGCTTGTGAAGTCATGAAGATACACCTGTTCACACATCATGACAATACCAAAAGTAGATCACTGTGACCCTTTTTTAAAACTCAGTAACCAAATGAGCTTATGGTATGGTCCAGCTACCGGCAGTATACATTGCACAGTATCTTATGTTGTTTGTCCATCAACAATGCTATTTTTTTTTTTTTCTTCTTTTAAAAACCTCTGGGTCAGTTTGGTAACATTGTGGGAATGTTTCTCAGGACATAACCAGAATGGACGGCCTACTTTTTTGTTTAAGGCCCTCACCTTCACTGACACATCTCACCTCTTTCAGTGTGAGTCTAAGTCTCAGCTCAACCAATAAAGTATGTAAGAAATCTTACCCAAAGATTTTATTGGGTTGGTGGTTCTTCCTGGGTCCTTCCTCCACCAAATTTAATGGTTGTTGCCTACACTTCTGTGGTACTACACACTTTTGAAGTTTAGGTGAGTTTCTTGGAGTCTGCTGTTTTTACAGACGACGTAGAAGATATGGACCCACATTCTGAGTGATACAGCATCCAGATATAAAAAAAGATCTTGTGCCTGAATAAACATGCAAGTTTTGTTACCTTGCAAACATTACTGTATAACACTTGATGCAGACAGTAAAAAATACAAGTCACATTTTCAGTAAACTGTAATATTGTGATCCTTGGAAGAGGGAAAACAATTTAAATGTATGACCCCTGATCCTGCCAAATATATATCAAGTAAAGTTTAACTTTTTGGTTTCTTTGGTGTATAACAGCACATCAACACATGAGAGGCTATATCATGCCGAGACAAATTTAACATGCATTGCCCAGAGATAACACTCCATTCGCCAGTCCAGCCTAGGCTAGATAGGCTTCAAACCTTCACCCTTCACTGTTTTATTCAAAATAAAAATCTGTATAAATGATATAGGTATAATTTGCAAGAAAGATGATGCAAATTGTGCAATGGTGTAATTATTATTAAGTGCTGTAATCAAACAGATATATTCCTGGAATCAGATCTTGGTTTGTGTTGATGAACCACTTTGTAATGAGCCATCCATTTGTGTTGAAATTGACATCATCATCAATCAGAGAGACCACATACATCATAACACTGACAACCCATGGCAAATTCATATAACTCTGACAAATTAGTCGTAAAAACCATCTGACCTTTACTTTTAGACGGTGTTTTGATTAGTTTGATTAATATTTTAATTTAGATTTTGTTGTGTGATTTATTGCTTTCTGTCATTTCTCTGCAGATTACTTTTTTTTCATACCAGTAATATATTGCAACTGTGCTCTTGAGTAAGAGTGCTCTCCCCATATGATTTTAAATAATTTATTTGGAAAATTGAGGAAATCTTCAGAGATCTTCTTACGATGTTTTTTATATGATGCCTCATTTTCATTACATTATTTTTAAAATGGTCTGTATAAAAATACGTTGCTAAAAATGTCTCATAAATTATAATTTCTTGATGGATTTGACAAGAAATTTTGTAAGCATTAACTAATGTAAATTAATGTCTGAACGCTTATTTGGATATTTTTTTTTTTTGGTTTGGGTGATGGGGGTGGTTGTGACAGTATCATTTAATGTGCTTTTGAATGATAGCATGTAATAACCAATATTTTGGGACAGATGTTTAACTGAGTCATATGTGATAACGAGTCAGTTACAAGCACAGAATCTGTGCTGCAATCTGTTCATTTTTCCATGATGTTGAATTCTCTGAAATTAGGGTACCTATCTAAAAAGGTTTTACAAATATTTTATACTCAGGCATGGGTTTCACCATCAATCATCCTTAAAGACTGTAAATTTATGTTATATGCAACAGTGGAAACCAAAAATGTTGTTATGTATGTATGTTGCACCACATTTATAAATTCAACAGAATAAATGTTTTATTTCTCAAGAATGAAACATCTGAAATACTATCTTGCAAACAGTAATGATCAATAAAGGTCAAGGAAAGAGTATATCCGTGTACACATACCCTCTCTTGCCAGTAGCTGATGCTAATGGCTTGTTCAGCCCCAATAAACAGTGCTGAAATTGAACATTCCAGTAAAGAAAATTGTCCCTTTCTTCCTCTTAAATTATCAGGAGTAAGAAGAAATTGACCACACTGTAGTTGTACATCTTCATTTATCCTTGCCTTAGATGCAGTTAGGTATGGGTTCCAGCCCTTAAGATACAGTCAAGTATGGGCTCCAGCTGAAATGAATTTTTTTTGGATTTCATTTCTTCTGTGGAGCTTTGAATTTGAAATTGAAACAACAAGCTTTGACTTAAAATCAGTGAATTAGAACTTGGACAAGGATCAGGGGTCATACAGTTAAATTGTTTTCCCTCTTCCATGGATCACACTTAGCCTTAACTCTTGTAGCCAATTTCGTTGCCAGCCCAAAATATTTTGTTACCAATTCATTAGGCCATATTGAAAGTCTTGTCACTGAATGGAAGGTCATATTGGCATGGTGTTTCGCCAGAGGTTGTTCTGTGTTTAGTTTGTCCTAAATAAAAATGGTGCCAATATTGCATCCTACATGACTGCCACAGTAGATGATTAGAAAATCTCACAACTTGAGAATATCCAAATGGTTTGATGATCTTGTTTTCCTAAAAATTCTTTTAGACAATATATCATCAGTCTGTGATGGATATTCATTTATTTATGCTGTGGGTGAATTAGATTTTGGTTTTTGGCTCTAAATTTTTGGTCAAGCATTATCATGGCTAACTTTACAGTTGATTGACTGGATAAGTAACTGTTAACTTAGAATAAATAACTAAGTTAACTTGGCAGTTCATAAGCTAATAAACTACATGTGAACTTCAAATAAAAATTTAAAATATTTGTGATCCATATATTTTTATTGCTGTATTTTAAAATGGTGTAAATGAATGCATGCAGTATTATAAGAAGAATTAAAACTAAGAAAAAAAATAATCCACTGTAATTACGGTACTTTTTTTTATTAAAGACAGTTGAATTTCAGCCTTACATACTGGTCATTCTGCATCATCATGTTATGGGAGATCACATTTTGCTGACACAAAGGGTGGTATCTTGAGATAGGTTCCACTGTATCTTGTTACAGACTAGTTGGCTAAAGTACAGAATTATTATTATTATTATTATTATTATTATTATTAATTATCAATTTGATTTATGGCAATTATTAGATTTTGAGAGCTGACTTAGTATTTAGTGTGATTCCACCATTTTGTAAAACATGCCAAGTGATGAAAATATATTTTCTCATCGTTTGGTTGTAGAATGATTTGAAATCAAATTCTGCTACATATATTGACAAATGTTTTTAGATTCTTTTCACATCATCGATGACAAATCTGTTGAACACTTCAGACATGCTGGATATAAATAATGTATATTAAATTTGACTAAAACTGTTTCAGAATTTAATTAGATGTATTCATGGTCACTTGCTCAGAGTTAAGTTTAATAAAATAGGCATGAGTCATACAGATCAAAATGTAAATCTCTAAATGACGGTGACAGACAATGCTTTCATCCAGTAATGCTATCCAGGGAGAAGGATTACTCTATTGTTATATTATATGCATAGTTTTTCATCATGGAAATAAGTGGAGTAAAATCTTTGACTACTTTACCAATGTTTCAATTCATGTTTGATTATTTCGGTCTAAATATACTCATGAAGAAATTGACATAATGACAGTTGTAGCTAAGAAGAAATCTATTTCTTTTTTATCAGTGATCTGATTACACAACATCGAAATGGACAAGGACAAATCTCTTGAGGGATTCTGGGATTGATTTGGGGTCCTCCTTACAAATGGCGTCATTTCTCATTTATCAATCAGGTTCTACATCTATAGCAAACGTCTTGATTTTCTGACAAGGGTGTGTAAAAAATGCCAGAGAGAATCATCTTCCAAATTACTCTATCTATGACAGTTTGGCGAGATTAAATTGGAATAAATTGCTGCTGATGTTGTGGAATCCTACAAGTCCGTTTAATCAAAGAATTGCCTAATTTCAGCCGTGTATGTCATTTACAAATTAGACGTGGATCAGCAGTCATTGCAATCTATGCAGTATGCACATCATTGGCACCATGGGTTGATGAAATAACAAAATTTTACAAATTTAATCTAACAGTTAATTGAATTTTGGCAACATTAGTTTACTGAAGTTTGATCATTTATAAATGATTGATTTGCTCTTTGTGTGGAAAGACATTCAGCTTCCTCAAATGATATTTTGAATAAAAAGAAAAAAGTGGGTTATCTATGTCTGTGTGTCTGTCTGTAAGTCTGTCTGTCTTGCTAGTTAGTTAGCTTTATGTCTGTTTGTCCCCAGCCATGTAAAGATGCATGCAAAATACAAATGGACACATGAAAACAGACTGGAGCAGTGTACTTAAAATGATATAATTTAGATGTAGCATGATTAACCTAAATAATCAACCGCTCCAATTTTCAGGATACCATATTTTCAAAACAGTTTTAACATTTTAACTAATGAACAAAATTTCTGAACATTAGAAAGGTTTTTTTTTCTTCAGAACTGATGGAAAAAATAAAAATTTCAAGCTAAGGAATGTTTTGACCTAAATACTAAATACTTGTACTAAAGACTTGTATTAAATACTTGTACCAAATACTTCTGATTGAATAATCATTCCATGAATTTACCACTTCTAGAAGAATACCCCAAGTATTGCTTCGATTACCTGAAGACATTGTTGACAGGCAGCAGTAAAACATGACATGCTCCAAAACTCCTCATGAAGCAGTTTGGAAAACAGCAAGTCATAAACCCCGTAATGATAAAGGAAAAACAACCTATAATCTTGAAACATTCGACGGAATTGTTGAATGATCACTTTTTAAACTGAAATATCAATGGTTATCACTGTTAAATGAAGCTGACGTGATTGTCCGCTTCATTTGTTTTTACTGCTGTAGAGCATACAAATGCATTCATGCACATCAGAATCAGAAATAATTTGTGTACCATAAACTAAAACCGTTAACAGGAATTGCTGATTAATTACAATTGGCTATAAATGTCTTATTTTATCATTTAACCAATTAAAGTTGAATAAGTAATATGCTGGTTTTTATAAAAAAAATTTGTCTCAAACTCGTTTTATTCAGTGGCACATTTCCCATTGATAACCGCATTTTTTTATATTGTCGTTTGAGTTTTTATACCTATAATACCTGTACAAAGGATATTATTTAGTTTCCCTAATTATATTCCTAAGCTAATCCAAGTGATTTGGCTCATTTGCATATATAGGGAAAACATTGCCATAATTGGAATTGCAGTGCCTAGATCACTTCATTCATTTTGAAGGAAAATCTGAATTAACTTTCGGATTTTTAGAGTAAATGATACAAACAGATGTATTTTATTTCAGTGATACATTCTTTGTCAAAGAGGTATATTATTTTGGTGATACACTCTTGGCAAAGAAGTATATTATTTTGGTGACACATCTTTTGTCAAAGACATTATTTTGGTGGTGCATCCTTTGTCAAAGATGTACTTTTTGGTGATGCATTATTTGTCAGTGATAATCTTTATGTTAAGAAACATTGTTCATATTATAGCTGGGTCATGTTTTTAGGCCAGTTTCTAATAATTATTGAGAGTTGTCACTAACAGCAGCAGTACATATACACTGTGAACAGACTGCCATAGTTTCACAAATAAAAGTTAGTTTGAATATATTCATACCCAATTACTTTTTTGTACTGTCATTGTAATTTGTTTTCTTTTTATAAGATTTTGGACTTTTGGAAATAGACATTTTGGTCTGTTTTGGTGGCAAATATGTTTTACAAACACATATCTAGTTTTCATGAATTGGCATTTCAGTTTTGTTGGTTCATTGATATAATAACAAAGTCAAATAAAAAACATTAAGAGAGAAGATCAAAAAAAAAGTTTCGCATGGAGGAGCTGGCAGGATGGGTGGGATATGTGTCATGAATTAAAGATGGGGATCTTGTATGAATGAATCAAAATCTATGTTGAATGCTTGTATAATCGTGCAATTTCCAATTCATGACAGGCCAAGAGGGTCATCATTTTCTGTACTTAAATGGTGTTTTTTTGTTGATTTGTAGTAAGTTTTTGCTCTTTGTACAAGGTGTGTAAAGGATTAATGTTCACAGGGTTAGTCAGGGAGGAGGTTTAGGGAGTTTGGGATTTTTTTCCTGTGTTAAGTAATTTGTCTTGTGTCTAATTTGCAGACTATTGTACACATATAAAGATGAAAATGTGAGCATATGTACCCAGCACAGTGGTCAAACATTTTGTTTGTCTCATTTTAGCAAGATAATGTTATGCATGCACAAAGCATTTGTGATTTTTATCTTGGGTGGGTCTTGTTACATTTTATGAAAATGTGTATGCACTATGTCAACGATAATCATCAGTGACATGTAGATGAAAAGCATGCAAATGTTATCATGCACACTGCAGTTTGATCTTCATTGTACCACGTTACTCGCTTACAAGTTCAGTGCAACTGCAAAGAAGATAGACTCTGAATTGCAGTCAAATAATAGACCTGCAGAACAGGGTCTGTGTTGTTTGTTCTACTCCATTGTCATAACAAACTGCACAGACACAGATCTGCTATTGCCTTACCAGCAGTTTACATTTGTATAGGAATAAATATAGTTAACCCACAGATTGTTTCTTTCCCCTAAGGCTTTCAGGATTAGTTTTCAGCCCTCAAGGATTACTAAGTACATATTTTGTGGATCTAATGGCCTGAAACACTATTTTTTTTTTATCTTTGACAAATCTTTTGTTTTGTCCCTGTATTGAGTTAGTCTGAAACTGTATAGTTGCCTAATGGGTGGAACTTGTTTTAAGATCAATTTTTTGTTGTGGAACATACATTGTCAAGATTTTACATGTTCCTGTACATCACCATTTGACCTGATATACGGAGCATTACCTTAAGTTGTTTTGTATCCTGACTCACACAAGATCTTCAGGGTGTTATTAAATTGCTTGTTTTCTTTAAATCAAATATTATTTCCATTGCAAAAAAAAAAAAACCACATGAAAATGTGACACTGCATTGAGATAATTTAAAAAAATAATGTATCAGAAGTTGTCTGTTCCACTTTTTCCCTCAAAATCATCAATTCTGTTATTCACTTTGGTGACAGATTTTATATATTTTTTAAACCTTCTATTTGATAAAATGAAATCATTAGGATTTTTGTTACATAACGTGATCTCTAAATAAAATATGAAATGAATGGCTTATTAAAACAGTTATTTCGCATCTTTTCATGTAATTTCAAAAAATTTTAGTGTGCTATTTTTTGTACAGAGTTTAGTCAAAAGAATGGTTCCAATCATCTTTACCAATTCTACACTTTTAAACTGTGAATCAAATTTCTTCTTTTACAGTTTGGCTTTTGTATATTAGGTTTGATTGGAGTTTTATGAATGAATATGTTTTTTTTTCTCTTAATCATAAAGTGCATGAAAAATATTTCCACTTTTAAAAATATTCTTATTTTCCTTTTCCACTTCACTATATTTGAGATAAGTGCAAGGTATTTGATGAAATTATTAGTGTGTGTTTTTTGTTTTATTTCATCAAAATTTGACTTCTCTTTTTGCCTAATGAAGCTGTTAAAGTATACCACAACCATTTGCTCTTCATCTTTCATACGATTTAACATTATCGATTGAACTAAATTTAAAATATCTTAAGCCAAGTCTTCTTGAACAGTAGATGGTTCGTTTTTCAGTAGTGGTATGTCATAAAGGTTTTTTTTATGGATTTAAAGAATTTTTGTTCAGAACTAATTTTAGCCAAGTAAGAATCTTCATTTACTAAAAGACTCTAATCTAGGGAAAAAAATTAATTTGCAAACAGCAGAGAAGTAAAAATATTAATCACTAATCACTTTTTAACCAGGGTTAAAGACATACATTTATTATGCAAATGTTTTATCTAACTAATGTTAAGTCTTAACGATGTGGGCAAAATGGACAAGCCGTTTATGGCACATATAACTTTAAGCAACTTCTTCAAATCTCAATTAGAATTTATTCAAATTTGATAAAGCATCCTGACAAAAAGGCGATTCATACATCCATCCATACACACACACACACACACACACACATGTATGTATGTGTGTGTATTGCTGATCTTTCATCAAATAAGCTGCCATTACTTTAAAAAATAAATAAATTACTTCTTCCCACTAACTACTGGACAGAATTTGATTGAACCTGGTATGTATATATGTATATGTATGTGTGTATATGTATGTATATATGTGTATGTGTGTATATATGTGTGTGTATGTATGTATGTGTGTATACATGTGTGTATGTATGTGTATATGTATGTGTATGTATGTATGTATGTATATGTATGTATGTATGTATGTGTATATATATATGTATATATGTATGTATGTGTGTATATATGTATGTATGTATGTGTGTATATATGTATGTATGTATGTGTGTATGTATGTATATGTGTGTGTGTATGTATATGTGTGTGTGTATGTAGCTGCCTTTTATGGCATCTCAGCACAATAGTGGCTGTATGGTACCATTATCAAAATTGCGTAAAAAAATTTGGAAGATACACCTTTTCAAATAAATTCAAACATAAAATACAACAAGATAAACATACAGTTGTTAAAACTGTAAAATATTTATAAAATAAAAGATATTGGTAATCTGTAAAATCTTACCATGGTTCAAATTTTGCATATAAACTGCAATCTCATAATCTCTCATAAAAATTTTTCTCTGATGGTACTTCATCATACAGTTTTCTTTGCACAGCTCATGTCAAAATAATGGTATCTCATTAGGTGGAAATCAACATACTCCATAACCAAATGTGATGGAAAGCATCAGGCATTTGGAAATCAACATACTCCATAACCAAATGTGATGGAAAGCATCAGGCATTTGGAAATCAACATACTCCATAACCAAATGTGATGGAAAGCATCAGGCATTTGGAAGTCAACATACTCCATAACCAAATGTGATGGAAAGCATCAGGCATTTGGAAATCAACATACTCCATAATCAAATGTGATGGAAAGCATCAGGCATTTAAGGTACAGGTTATGCTTATCCACTATAAAAAAAAGGCTGCTGTCATTCAAAATATAAAATTTTTAAAAAAAATTCAAACAACTTCTGAAATTGCTGAAAAGAACTAAACCAAATTTGAATAAAAAAAACATGCTGGCAAGAAGACCTTTGGACGAATGCTGTTGATTTGGCTGCAAAAGCAGAAAACATAAAATGACTTAAGAAAAACTTTTCAACTGAACTGAACACAGTTTGAAACAAGATTTGTACAACAAAATGTTGATAATTTTGTATGGCCATTGTTACTGAAGTTTACTGAATTTGACAGCATCTTAACATGAAGCTATTTAAGCGTACACAAATGATGCTGGTCAGAGACTGGGGCATATTTTGTAAAACTCCTGATTGACCGTTTTATAAATGCATGTTGGAGGACATTTGATCTTTGATATAAAAATAGATGACCTCAATATTATATATATATATATATATATATATATATATATATATATATATATATATATATGAACTAAGGACTGAAATTTTTATTTGGGCCCAAGGAATTTCAGTCTTGACAGATTTCACTGCACCCAACCCTGTGCTATCACTTGCACGTTCTTTGCTGTCATCTGATACTCCCAGCTTAGATCTTTACTGCCTCAATTTGTTAATTGGAAATGGCTCCAATTAAGTTGTCCAAATGTTCATTGACTCCAAGGACACTCAGGTTTACAACCTGCCTGGTATTTGCTACATTTCCTACGTCGGCCAACATCTAATAACATGCGTTTAATTACAGATCTTAAAACATCAGCTGATAACTTGTCAAAATTACAAAGAATTAGTTACTGTTTTTATTTTCTCTTTTTCTTGGGTATCAAACTTTTTATTAGTTTTTACCCTTAATTGTGTGACTTAATCCAGACAAAGTGCTGAGCCTAATATATATTTTAAAAAAAACTTGACTGAATTTAAAAGTTTACATCAGACCTGTCAGTATAATCACTTAATCTTATTCGAGTAATTATAGCATACTAGATAATCTCCAATTTATCTTTTACTATTATCTGTAAAATACTTGTAATAATTGAAACATTTTTCAATTTAGTTGTACCAAGGTATGAGTGTAACTTTTTTCAGTATGAATTTGATCTTACAGAAATGTGGTATTAGTATTTTATTGTAAAACCAAGAATATAATTTTCAAATACTAGCATTTATAATGATGACATTGTAAATTCATTCATGCTTGACATCAGATAGCTTCATAAGAATTACATGATCTTCATGTGTTATGCATCGCTTTCCTTGACAGTTCTAGAAGGTCTTTAGTCTCCATCCCACCACACTCCACCCATCTCCCTCTCCCACAGTTGAGTCCTGTTATGAAATTATAATGCACTTACATGTAGCTGCATCAGTTGCAACTTGCACTGCCTGTTATTAATGGAAATTTAAAAATGGTGCAGTATTTTTGTCAGAATTTATGCGCCATCTGGGTAACATGGATTGGGTTTATTCCCCATATGGGTGATGGGATTGAGTTTATTCTCCATCTGGGTAACAGGGATTGGGTTTATTCTCCATCCGGGTGACCGATTGGGTTTTTTCATCCATCTGGGTGACAGGGATCGAGTTTATTCTCCATCTGGGTAACAGAGATTGGGTTTATTCTCCATCCGGGTGATGGATTGGGTTTTTTCATCCATCTGGGTAACAGGGATTGGGTTTATTCTCCATCCAGGTGACCGATTGGGTTTTTTCATCCATCTGGGTAACAGGGATTGGGCTTATTCTCCATCCGGGTGACCGATTGGGTTTTTTCATCCATCTGGGTAACAGGGATTGGGTTTATTCTCCATCTGGGTGACCGATTGGGTTTTTTCATCCATCTGGATGACAGGGATTGAGTTTGTTCTCCATCTGGGTAACAGGGATGTAGAACAGTAATAATGACGACTCCTGTGTATCACTATAGGTGACTCCTATGTATCACTATAGGTGACTCCCATGTATCACAATAGGTGACTAACAGAATCAGGAGCCACGATGTCTTGGTGGTTACCATGCAAGACACCCAATTGAAAGGGTATGGGTTCAGATTGTACCATCTGATCAGCCAAGGCTGGATATCCTAGTATGTCCTTGAGCAATGCACTTTACTCCATTTGTTTCAGTACCAAGTAACCTGTTTTGTGTTCCTGTGCCATAAAACAAAAATCAGAACAAAAATCAGGATGAAGAAAAAATAATTAACCTGAATCAGTCCTTTTATTTCTATATAGATAATTGTTGGGTAGTTTACTTGCACATTTTAGTCTTTCTTAGAATGTATGCAACCCACAAAGAATGATAGATTTTACATACATGTTATTGCAAATGGGATCCTCATGGTCTATTTACAAGATTTGTTTTTCCCATTAGAGTTGTGCCATTACTGTCTGGGATCATTTACAAACCTCTTTCTGATGAAATCTAGATTGACTTGATTTGTATTGAATTATTCTATAAGCAATATGCAGGACTATTTCCAGAGCTTTATCCAGAATGACCATGTCTGTGGATTTTTTTGCATTATAGATTTCTCTGTAATATGTGGACAGAGCCAGAAAGTGTAGATTGTTTGCCAAGATCTAAATTACCTTGTCAAAAAAACGTGATTTCTTTATGTAACCTTTTCTGATTTCTCTCTTTGAAAATTCTTAGATAATTCAATATGAATTAAGCTGGGCAATGATTTTAACCTTTTTGTGTGATGTGGACTGATTTCTTTATTCATTTCCATAAATGCAGATTTTATATTTCATAACTACAAAGAAAAGTATGGATATTTTTTTCAATCTGTGGTTATCCTGCATGTCCTGATTTTATTCAAAGGGTGGCATGTTTGATGCTACTGGTAATAGAACTTCTGTGATGGCCTTCCCAGCATCCATAAACCAAGATATCAATACTCCTACTGGTAAAAGAACTTGTGTGATGGCCTTCCCAGCATCCATAGCCCAAGATGTCAATACAAAATCATCCTAAACTACAGGGAAGATTGACAAAATACATTATTAAACACATTCACCCCAAGGTCTAGTTGGTCCTAAATTAAAATGGAGACCCTCGAACAACTACAGGCACAAAAGCAACCATCTTGAAAATCTTATTATTGCATCTTCTCCAGAATGGATGGTCATGTCAGCATAGTGTTTTCACTTCTATGTTTGGTTGTTATCCATGAAAGTGGTGCAAGGAAGATGGCCAATATGGTTGCTCAGCAACCATCTTGAAAATCTTTTTCACTACTCCAGAATGGATGTCCATATATGCATAGGGTTTTAACTGAAAATTTGTATGATGGGTACATAATGAAAAGGGTGCATTCAGACATCCAATATGGCCACCATGAGATTCATCTTGAAAATCTTGTTATTGTTACTCCCCCTCAATGTACAGTGTTTGGTGATGCTGACACTGTGTTTTCACTAAATGACTCAATCTTAGGCATCTGGGTGGCCATAAGCAGACTGGATTTTTATCATTTAACCCAGTTCGTGGAATGATACCCATGGATAACTATGTGGAGGTGGGTGGGTGGGTCTCTACAAAAAATATTATTTCTTGATTTATCTAAACTTATCAAGTGGGTATATCTTGGCATTGAGACAAATACTATGATTTTTTTTTCTTTGGATGGTATCAGGTTCGATGTCAAAGGTCATGATAATGATGAATTTTCTACTGGACCCACCAGTATCTTGTGAACATGTCAACTCCAACCTAAGAATATAGTTTTCCTGCCAAAATGACATTTTGGAGTTTCAGTACTCAGTAGTTAAAAAGATGAAATAGTCTTCTTTTGAAAATCCTGGTCAGTAATATTACTCCATCTGACCCTTCAAGGGCCTCTAGTGATGATTACTTTTGAAAATCCTGGTCAGTAATATTACTCCATCTGACCCTTCAAGGGCCTCTAGTGATGATTACTTTTGAAAAATCCTGGTCAGTAATATTACTCCATCTTACCCCTCTAGGGCCTCTAGTGATGATTACTTTGCTTACTTTCCTCTTTATTTGTTTTTGTTTTAGAAAGTGCAAAAGATGTCATGATTATCCCATCCTCGATACCCCCACCCTTTAAATCTGTAGATGTGTATTTTGTGCAGCGTTTCACACCCCTGGCTTTCAGGTGCAACCTTGTAGACTTAACTTTGTTGGACTTACATAGCTTTGGCTGACCACTGTTTTTTGTATTATTGTTGGTTTTCTTGGATCACTAGAATTTCAATAGTACCTCCTTTGTAGGATAATCAGGTGACACCAATGAATGTTGGACAATAGTGCTGAAATTTATTCCATCAGAGTTCTGCCAGCAAGATAAAATCTATATCTGTGTGCAGCAATGAAAGAGTCATTGTGCCAACCACAGCAGGGTAGAAAAGGCTATGTGCAAATTATACATCGCATACCTGGAAGCTTTGTCATTGATAAATCAGGAATACTTTTATGTCAATGGAATTTGCCTTATTACCAATCTCTGATATTTGAATCTATGCAATTAGTGAGTACTTCATGACCTAATACTCTTTAATAGCAAATACAGTCACAATGCCAGTCATTAAATAAGGCTTTTGGATATACAAAGGGTTGTGTTGGTCTTTTTAGGGCAGTACAACAATGGCAAGAAAAGAAATGTTAAAAATTCAATTTCATAAGTTTGTCTTTTTTACACATTTACTGGATGCCTGAATTCAGTGAATAAACAGTTCAAGTTGCAGAGATTGTTTTCATAGAGGAACTTATAATCCACAGGAAATTCTTTTAATAAATAGATTCAGCCCACATACACATCTATAAAAAGCTCTCATTAATTTCAGTAGACACATCGAAATCCAATCTAGAACTGATTTTAACTGAACAATAGAAATACAGGACAAGTTCACCAATGTTAGCTTGGGGCACCTGTATCAAATTTTTTTTCAGGCGTGGCTTGTACCTGTCTAGGACACTCTAATCTCCAGCTCTTTACAGGTGTAAACTATGGGAGGGTATCTTCAATTATTTATAGAGACAAATTAGACATTTCAACTGTATATTCAAGTTACTGTAACATTTCAGTGTTGATAAGAGATTTTATTTTCTTTATGACTAATTCAAAAATTTTAAAGGGATGAACTGTATTTCCGAGTGCGATATCGCTTCCACCTTTTAGGAACATAAAAATTAATATATTGCTCCTTCCATTAACAAGATAAAATCAAAATTCTTAAAATTTATTAGCAGTATTGCAAGGTACACAAATAAAACTTTGTGGGAATGATTCATGTTCTCTGACAATTTTTAAAATATTTTTTCAGATCGTGTGTATTCTTTGTTCAGCAGTTACTGTTCTTTGTTCAGCAGTTACTGTATATAATCCTCTACAGTCCAGTCCATTCACAGACAACACAAACTTGGATTTGCTGTAGCATCATGCACTGTCAGATTAGGGTCTGTGTTGTTTGTTCTACTGATTAATCCTACCAAATGCATAGACCCAGATCTGGCAGCACATTATGCTACAGAAGATCTGGGTCTTTGCAGTTTGCAGTTGGAATCGACCTGTGAGTGAATATATGTGGTATTACTAATATCACAGAATGTTTTCCTCTCCTGGATTTGTGCTGTCTAGTTGTATGAAATTCAATTTTAAGCCAGTGTTTTCATGTGCATTTATTTACAGATGCCAGAGTGATTATTTTGTCCATTTCCTGATGTAACACATTTGTAAACATCATTGGAAGTTAGTAATTGGTTGGCAAGTTACTAATTAGTTTGCAATTTAGTAATGAGAACTGACTTTAAACTTGATTCAAACTTCAACAGGAGAGTAATTTCTCACTTGCCAATAATAACAAGAAATAGAAAAGAAATGTTCTTCTCAGAATGGGGGGGGGGGGCAGAACACTGAAATACTTACCGACTCAAGTGTATGTTGATAACTTCCTGAAATTAATTGAATTTGGTCTTAATATAAAAGAAGGAAATTCTAAATCAAATGGAGATTTATATAGCCTTGGCTCAGTTGTTGGCATCTTGGGTTATTGTCAGGTGACAAAAAAATAGACTACCATTGTGGGGTGGTTGATTGATTGACAGATTGTACCTTCTTACAAGGTGTCTGCTTTATTGGGTTATCGTTATCTAGAGGGTGATTGCCCTCGGTGTTGCTGCCCGGATCGAGTAAATATTAATATAAAGTGTGAAACTTATAGGTGGAATAAATAGAGATCTGAGCAGATATATAAAACAGAATGACACGAGCCCCCATACATAAACGACAACAATTTAATCAATTACATAAACAACTGTGATAATGCATTACATTAGGAAGATACACTTCATTTTAAAATAAATCATTCACTGAATTTCAAACACAAATATACTTATATAAATAGCCAATCTGTTTTAAATGATAGAATTGGTTCATCATAGAATCGAGTGAACAATCGAAGTCATTGCCTTGAACAACTTCATAACCTGCTCATTTCCTGTTCATTCCAACTTCACTGTGGCTGTTCTTCTTGGTCCTTTCCACTTTTTTTTCTTCTCCAAACTCTCTATTGTCTCACCTCTTTAGCCCTCGAACTTTGTGTGGGTAGGTGGATACTAGAATGTAGATACTTGGATAAGTAGGTATGTGGATACGTCAGTGGAACTATTTCCCCTTTCAAAATAAACAGAGAAGCAACCTAAATCTCCTATCAGATAGCTTACTGGGAATAGATCATTACTCCGCTCTCGTTATGTCATATCGTCCTATCGAAATTCAAACAGATACCAAAGGCTGTCTGGTCAAGCCAAACATGGCAGACCATAAACAAACCTAGTTTCATAAGATTAATGTACTTCCTAATGGCGGTTTCAACACTGACTCACATTAACATCACACGAGACATAACAGTTCCATTCTCATCTCAGTTACACAAATGAATGAATGTTATTCATTACATGGCTTAACTACGTTATTAACAACCGTCTGAACCACACTACAACCTTCAGTTTCTACCATACATCGTTTGAACTAGTCCAAACCACACTCACACTGGAACAAAGGTCAGTCCATTTTTTCTGCCTCTACCGCCCTTCTCCTAGTAGAAAAAACAAGCTGACTGAATATCTCTTTTGGAGCAGTTTCTGCCATCATATAATGCACCAGAAGATGATGGTGTATGTTGTTTGTTCTGCTGATTAATGCATAGACCCAGTATTGCTGGTGCATGATGCAATGACAGCTCTGGGTCTGTGCAGTTGGCACTTGGACTTAATAAGCAAGTATACAGAGTAAGATGACAGCTGTGGGTAAAATGTAAATGGACTGTAGAATGAACACAACTGAAATGTAGAATTAACACAACTGAAATGCAGAATGAACACAACTGAAATGCAGAATGAACACAACTGAAATGCAGAATGAACACAACTGAAATTCAGAGAAACCTGAGAACTCTAGCACAAAATGCAGAATAGTGAAAGATAAACGAAAACCGAATGAAATGGGAATGCATTTCATGAATGGATTTTAAAATCAATTATTTCAGGCTGCTCATCAAAAGCCCTTTTACAGCACAATAAGGAATTGGATTCTCTAGAGTGACAATTTTTTTAAACTCTTTACAAAGCATGATATTATTTTTGCAGAGGCAGACCTAACAACCGCCATTGTTGTGATGACATCATCAGTAGTTGTGCCTGTTCCTCAAAATAACTAGAATTCTCCATAATGTACCATTGCAAAATTTTGTGGATGTCTTGCACTTGTGGTAAGGAAGAAGTCCACTGATTTTGGGGTCAGCAGGTCAGAGGTTAAGGTCACTGACTGGAAGAATTACATTAGTTCTAGACTGTTACGGGGGGCGGGGAGCGGAAGACATGGAGACATGCGAGTGGTGTGTGTGTGCCCCTCTGTTAATTGATTTGGCGATCGTTATCTAGGGGATGACCTCCCTTGATGTTATTGCCCAGTGTGAATAGATAGAACATTGACAGAGAACTAAGCAAGACTATTGAGAAGAAATAAACAAATACGAGCCCCCTTAAACAATAAAATAAAATAAGTTTAATTAATTAATACATAAGCTAAAATTGCAATTACAATCCAACCAATTTACATTAATGGAATTTAATAGCAGTGTTCAATTTATGGATTCATTCATCATAGTAACAAGTGGTGAAAGGAGTACAATGTCCATGCCTGACTTGCATCATCTGGCGTCGTTCTCTCTTGACTTGTGTATTCCACGTCTAGCGTGTATGCTTGGTTCTTCCTCTTGACCCTTCTATTCTGAACTCTCTATTTGTGGACTTCCCTCGGACTGTCCTCGTCGGGTTTCTCGGGGAGGAATATAGAAAGCTGTTCCGTTAATGCTTTTCCTTTCCACACAAACCGTGCATCCTAGCACTATAGCCTGTCCTTTCCTTTCAAGACAGCTATCTGGCCTCTCTGCTTTGTTAACGAGGGAAAACTCTTCTTTAGGGTTTCCCCCGGAGTCAACCTGACTTCTCTCAAGCAAGATTTCTGACTAAAGAATTCTGAGCCAAGTCGCTACCTTAAATTCAGATTACTTCCAAAGTGTATGCCTTAATTTTAACTGACCAATCGAAATCAACTGTTCCTAAATTTTTCCCAAAATAATCGTGTCTTTCGTCAGTTTTTGACAGCCTAGGATATGATGCAATTAGCTTTACTTTGAAGATCAATTATTTGATATGCGGTCCTTTACAAACTGATACGGTCGTAGTTCGAATGTACTCTCTACCAATATACTGTTACAATGACTGGGTCAATTCCACTGAAGCTTAAATGTAGGCCCTTTTATGTTTCACAGATGAAACAAGGGAAATATCAAAGTGAACATTCTCAAAGACTTTCTGGCTTGACTATGATAAAATTTTAATGCACAATTTATTCAACTTTAGGATCCAGTACTTCTTCAAAATTTGACACATTACATAGACCAGGTACCTTACCCAAAATTTGTGGAGAGCATGTACTTAAGGTATGGAAGAGGCCATTTCATTTTGGAGGGTGTGTATTTAATGTATGGAAGAGGCCATTTCAATTTGGAGTGGAAAGTAATTGATCAGAGCCAAAGCAAAAGGGTTTTTACTGAACAGCTTTTATTTTAGGATAAGTTCCTTGACCAAACATCCAACACAATAATTGAAAGTGCTCATTTTATCAGTCATGTTTGAAAGAGAACGCTTGATTTACTCTTTAAAACAGTGTGAAAGGTCATGTTAGGTCACAGTGGGAAGAAGAATTTAAAGGATCATAGTGGATTATCTCCCGTGGCTTGCATCGATGAGGACTCTGATGATTACTGTAAACTTAACCATCCTTCTTACAGTTTTTGTGCAGTATATGAAAACTGACTTGCACGAGTCATAAAGGTGATATCTCTGATATGTATGATATTACTGATTGTTTGTTTAGTTTTTTTTTTATTGATGTTATGGGGTTTTTTTTGTTGTTGCTATTGTTTTCACCTCACTTGAGAAACATTATGGTCATCATTAATTTATGGGAAACTTGGGAAATATTATTATCGTCATCTAAAGCTATGGCATATTGATAAATCACTATGCTTCCATTACTCTTTAACAGATCTGCTGACATATGTAATGGTAGATCTGGGTCTGTTCAGTTTGCAGTTGGATTCGACTTGAAAGTGAATGTATATGGTACCTTCCTCAAGCAAATGGAAGGCAAGAAACATGATGCTGAGATACTGTAAATTGACCAGTATCTAATAGTATGTGTATTTCATTGAATCTGACAAGCGAACTTGAACTACAGTATTAAAATTGGCACCAAAATATATATGACAGACAGGAGTAATTAAATCTACATGTCAAATGATTTGTTAGAAGTGTCAAGACACATTAAACCATATTTCTCAGAGAAATAGAAACAGTTTGCAAGTGTTTGCTGCCAACTGCAAAGTTGTAAATTTCTTTCTTATCAGTTTAGTGTTTTCTAAACACAACTCCTATCAGAGTAATGGACTTGTGAAAAGAGGCCAGGTTTGTTGCTAATTAAATGACCTGTCCATGACCCCATACACAGGGATCCCAGCACCATTGAGAATGTTTTATTTTCATTGTAAAGTAAATCAGAGTTTGGAGAAATTCTTACAGTTCTATAAGGTTTGACTGTGTACATAGTGTTGACTGTGTACATAGTGTTGACTGTGTACATAGTGTTGACTGTGTACTTAGTGTTGCAGATCAAGTCTAGAATCATCTCTCTTAAGAGAGTGCCTAGTAATGGAGTCTTGTTGCTATGGAAGCATTTCACTTTTCAGTGTTGTAAGTTACTGAAAATGTATAGTCTCTGTAATACCAGGGGCTAAAAGTATGATTACCAAGTTAACCAGTCTGACTGCTACTTATTACTAAATAGTATCAATGGAAGTATCTAGATTGCTAGGGTATATTTCCTAATATGAACTTATTGCTGAAATTCCTGTTTTTAGAAGGCCATCAGTAATGTATCTGATATTTCTCTGATGTAATATATATTGTCTAAATTTATTCAGGTTTGTGTCTGGGATTTCACATTTTATTTTGGTGATTTTGACTCTGGTTGGACTTCATTTATTTTGTGTGCCTATTTTTGGATGCCCAAACTTGCTCAGCACTATATATTCAGGATTGTGCTTGTGTGGCACAGGACCCTATAATATACCTCTGGAAGGTTTACAGCCTTGACCAGATTGCATACTTTGCCAGTATCCTTTGACAGCCTTGACCAGACTGCATACTTTGCCAGTATCCATTGACAGCCTTGACTAAACTGCATAATTTGCCAGTATCCATTTACAGTGTTGACCAGACTGCATACTTTGTCAGTATCTATTGACAGTGTTGACCAGATTGCATACTTTGCAAGTATCCATTGACAATGTTGACCAGACTGCATACTTTGCCAGTATCCATTGACAGCCATACTTTGCCAGTATTCATTGACAGTGGAGTATATTCTTGGCAGTGCATGAAACATCCATTCTTTGAATTAGAACTTGTTTCTTTATGTGAACTGAATTAAGAAGTGGTTTATATAACATACTTTGATCTCACATTTTAATGATTTCATAGTTTTTACACGTATTTCCTATACTTTTTCAGGAATTTCAACATCTTCACCTCCCACATCTTTTATCTTGTTTTGACTACATGTTTAAATTTTTTTCAAAGTATTGATCTTTTAAAGTTATTTTAATAAATATCTTCGTTTACATGTTTACAAGTAAATTTTCAGTTTGCTCTTTATAACCATGAATGTGCTATGTCCTTAAACTCTGTACATACAATCATACATACATACATACATACATACATACATGCATACATACATACATACATACATATATACAATCATATGTACATACATACATCCATACATACATACATGCATACATATGTGCATACATACATACATGCATACATATGTGCATACATACATACAAGTACATACATACATACATGCATACATACATATGTACATATATACATATAATCATATGTACATATATACATGCATACATACATTATACATACATACATACATACATACATTATACATATATACATACATACATACATACATACATATATACATACATGCATGCATGCATACATACATACATATATTATACATACATACATACATACAATCATACGTACATACATACATGCATACATACATACATACATACATACATACATACAATCATACATGCATACATACATACATACATACATACATACATGTACACTTGTCCACATGTCTATCAATTTGTCATAAGAAGCTTGGTAGCAAGATGGTGCAGTAATCTCAAAATGGAGGCAGACTATCATGTTATATGTACCACTTATGGGAAAATGCCAAACTGGCATACACAGGTGACCACAATATCACCTTTCAAACTTGGATTTTTAACAATGCACTGATGATGATGATGATAATGGTGATGATAATGATTAATATTATTATTATTATCAGATTTAGTTTGGTACACTATTCAGCCAGAGGTATATGTATGTATATGATACATATAGATGTAAATGTGGTTCTCTCCAAAACTTGGTTTGCATACAAGATCAATATCCTTCACTTCCTATAAATTATATCATCACCATCTATTAGAAGAATTACTGATCTTGTTTGTGCACCATCACAAAGGGTTCATTTCACTACTAATTGACAGCTTGCATATGATTGTGAAACTGAGAACTACTCTGTTTGGCCAACTTGTTTAATTAGGCTTAGAAACAGCTGTTCATAGTTCAACAATATCTGGAGTAACCATTTGTTCAGCTCCCTGAGATGAAATTAATGTAGGCTTATGCAAGTTGCTTGTGGTGATATGGAATGAAAAGAAAAGTTTACTTGGGTATTGTTTGGAATACTTGAATCTAAACTTCGCCTGCCTTTTTAGAGACAAGTATTTAAATATTGAATGACCCCTGACTCCAAAGATGAACTTTTTTGAAGATAGCTTTTAATTCACAGGCATGTAGACAAAGATAACAATCTGAATCTGTTACTCTGGCACAGAAGGGGACTCGCATTTCTGCTGCAATAATACAACTGCTTTTCCTACCATCCAGCAAAAAGCTGCTTATACCTCCCCCCCTCCCATGATAAAAACTGCTTCAGTTTTGGAATTTGACACCATGAGTTTTGCTATGACAAGTACAGGTGAAATAAGATGTGTTTACACATAGATTTATAGAATGTGCCTTTATGTAAAAAAAAGTTTATTCCTCGTGATGCAGATGTTTGGTTTGCATACATGGAATGATAACTGTAAATATGCTCCAGTAACCATTAAGAACTGTTTGAAACAATTGTTTGGTTTGAAAACACTTGGTGGCTGACCACAGAAAGCAGGTAACCATTATATATAACTTTTTTAAATTGGATATTTGCCCATTGTGATTGGGCAGAATTAGAATGGTTGTTAAGACCAGGCGACTGCTATATAAAGCTGCCCATTTGTACAGGTTTTACTGAATATGTGGACAAAATATTTAGCACATTTTAGCAAAATCCACTTAGGTAGACAAAATGAATTTCCAGACTTATATTTACATGTTGATGGCCTTATTAAAGTTTTATGCTGTTGCAGAAGCTGTTCATATTATTAAAACCAATTTTTATCTTATGGATGCTTTTGTGACAAATCTTGTTTGAATGATATAGCAAAATGCACTTAATGTAGATGAGTGAAATTTGGTACACATTTGATATAGAATGCATATTCAGATGACCTAATTTGATTTTCAGGCATGATATAGAACAGATGACCTAATTTGATTTTCAGGCATGATATAGAACAGATGACCTAATTTGATTTTCAGCCATGATATAGAATGCCTATTTAGGTGACCTGATGTGATTTTCAGGCATGATATCGAATGCATGTTCAGATGACCAGATTTGATCTTCAGGCATGATATAGAATGCATATTTAGATGACCTGATTTGATTTTCAGGCCATCACGGTATACTTTTGGATTTCGATTTTCAACAAAAGAAATCTTTCTTAATAAGATTAAGCAAAAACTGCTTTAGATAGACAAATTAAATTAGGACCTAATGAAATTCAGTACACTTCTTTAAAGATCGTTACTTGTAAATTTTAATTTTGCAACACAGTACTAGTCTGTTTATATACTGGAAGGTAGGGCTGTTGAAATCCTGTCGTATTACAAATAACTAACAAAGTTTACCATTGACCAGCATTGAGAAGTACCTTGGTTGTTTTGGTTGATCAATTTAGATATATTATCTCAGTCAAAAGATGTCCTCACACATAAGCATTTGAATGAAAATTCATCAACCATGGAAAAAAACCATGGTCAGAACACATCATCAGCATCTAACATGCTGGTGGCTGTAAATAATAAAACACATATTTGATTGATGAGAGCATTTCCAATTTACCCAAATTGCATAAAGTAGATCCCAGCATATCCACACAAAAAGTGGTGTCCTACTTTATATGCACAACATATGACATTCAGGCTAAGACAACTTTTCATGGTTAATAATAATAGCACAAACATAGCTTATTAGTAGTAAAATATCCTTTGTTTCTTAACTTGAAAGTTTTATTTCTTTTGTCTGGTCTGCGGTGGGAGGTACCTGTTTTATAAAGGCTTTTTTTTTTCAATTGTTTGTGGGTTTTTTTTATCAGTTTTCAAGTCAACTAAATCGGGCAGATTTTAATATTCAAACCTAATAGCGATGAATAATTACACAGGCTGGCTTCATCTAATGCAACACAGTTTTGTAGGCATTTTTTTGTTGTTGTCAATATACATAATTCACAGTGTTTCCCCAGGTGAGTTGATGCAAGATTGAGTCAAAAATCTTCTTGGTGTCAGAACTTGGATTCGAATTTAGTGGTCTCTGATGCACAAATGAGGGTAAACAGAAACAGTGAAATCTTGCTTATTTGATTTGTATCACCTACGTGTCATATGTCTGGTGACAGGGTTGTATTAAAGCCAGCTTGTAGTACTTTTCCACTTAAATTTGTCTTTCTAGTGTTTGTGTTGTTCCCCATCATTAATTCTTTTCCAGCAAGCAACAGGAATATTAAGAAAGATAACTACCTGGGTTTCTCTGTGCAGCCAGCCACACATCAAATAATCATCAATAGCTAATTTTTACCACAGGAGATTTATAAGGAATTCTTGATGGTTTTTTTTATGGCAGTTGTAGTGTATACGTAAAACTTGGCTTTGATCTGTTGGTTCTGTGATTTTTGGTTGAGCAACTCCTGTAACTATATTTTAAATAGGATGCTAAAATTGACATGCTGATGGTACGAAGAGAATTACTGATTATGTTTTATAAAATGAACTCCTTTATATTAACCAAGGATGATTTACAGTAAATGGTACAGGGGAGGTAACTCCAATTACTACTCGGCTATTGTGCTACAGCAAAATATCTTGTTTATATTTATATTTTCTGGAAAATTTACATAGCCACATTTCTGGGTGAATATGGTTTTAAGTTGCAAAGAGATATTTCATTTTTATATGTTGACCTTCAGTCTCACTCCTGTTATTCTTTTTATTTTTACTTAATATTTCCCAAAGATGTCAATAGTTTTTGCTACATCAGCCTTTGTGTAGCCCTGTTTTGCTACACCAGCCTTTGTATAGCCCTGTTTTCTGAAGAGGCAAGTGTTAAGGTTGTCTTGCATCAGATCTGCCAGTCAGAGCTTTGCACCACTCTGGAAGCCATATTTGTGATTGATTGTGATCAAACTTGGAATAAAGGTCATCAGTATTTATCAGGAGTTCATTAACAAGTAAGACCCATGCATATTAATGAGGTGATTTTGCATATGATTGGCAGAGCATGTTACCATTCTGGAAGTTATATTTTTTGATCCAGTTACGATCAAATTATTAGAACATAGGTTTATATGAAAGAATTCTTATGCAAGTTCAAAAAGGAGCAAGACCAATGCATATTAATGAGGGGATCTTGCATTTGATTGGCTGAGCTTCTAACCACTCTGCAGGAGTTGAAAATTCATGAAACTCAAGTCCATGACCCAAAATTTTGACTTTTGGGAGCCAGCAATTATTCCCACAAAAAGGTCCACTAGATGGAGTCCCAATTACAGTAGAAAAGTGATGGAGTATATTGACATATTGCCAGAGCTGTGATAACCATGCCCTACTCATTGGCATAACACATCCTATAAAATCAAAGCATTTTTCGTTAGTACTCCAATTATCAGTGCTTACTGAAAATTTCGTGACAAAAGGCTGAATGATCATAAAGTTAGGACGATTTGAAAATATGCACTTGATATATAGTGGCTGTCAGATAGACAACAGGCACTGACCCCAGCTGCCAGTGTGCCTGTAAATTACATGATGCTGTTTGTTTTGTTTTGTTGGTTTTAAGTGTACTTGAAACACATTAATGGCTTTATCCCAAGGAACAAATGGGAGCAAAGTGCCTTTGCTCAAAACCTTCGTCAGGTATAATATTGATCAGCGATCCCTAGGTATGGGCATTGGTAGGGTTGGAGTTACAGGTAGTGATACATCAATTGAACCATTGTAGACAGGTGAAAATATAGAAAGTGAGAAAAAACAGTATGGCCCAGTATAAAAAATGATACAGTACATATGGCATGTACAATATAACACATAATACATGTACAATAACACATAATACATGTACAGTAACATAATATAATACACACTGCAGTAAATGCTTTGTGTGGATTCAGTCAAGTATTTGCACCAGGTGGACTTGATCTAGATCCAGTTTAAATTAAATTAAAATTACCCACATCTCAGGGGTCAAGAAAAAAAATTGTCAATCCCTACTCAGCAGATCATAGTATAAAATATCAGATGAGTACAAACTAGGTACAGTAAGTATAAAAATATCAGATGAGTACAAACTATGTACAATTAGTATACAAATATCAGATGAGTACAAACTAGGTATAATAAATATAAAAATATCAGATGAGTACAAACTAGATACAGTAAGTATAAAAATATCAGATGAGTACAAACTAGGTACAGTGATTATAAAAATATCAGATGAGTACAAACTAGGTACAGTGAGTAAAAATATTAGAAGAGTACAAACTAGGTACAGTGAGTATAAAAATATCAGACAAGTACAAATTAGGTACAATGAGTATAAAAATATCAGGAGTACAAAATAGGTAGAGTGAGTATAAAATAGGAGTACAAAATAAAAATAGGTGCAGTGAGTATAACAATAGCAGAGGAGTACAAACTAGGTACAATGAGTATGAAAGTAGCAGAGGAGTACAAATTAGGAACAATGAGTATAACAATTTCAGATGAGTACATATTATGTACAGTGAGTATAAAAAATATCAGATGAGTACAAACTAGGAACAACAAGATCCATGCATATTAATAATGAAATCTTGAATCTGATTTGCTGACAAACAAGCTCAACCTGACTTGATAAGTCAAGAAAGAACTAATAGATATTTTGATGGTAGTATACATTTTATTTGGACCTGCTTTATGTCAAACAGCTTGTATTTTGTCTCATTGCAGATTTAGTCATGATAGATATTTGAGTGTGGAGCCAAATACCAAGTTGACATTCATATGCCCACAGTACAGCGCTTTTACACCCCCCACCCAGATGGAATACTATGTTATATACATGGTAAGTCAGTTTGTTAAAAATGTGAAAATTTCTACAAAATCTCTGAATATATGGGAGAATGGGAAAGAGATGAATTTTTGAGTAAAATTTCTCTGAAAATAATTTGTCAGAATGTATGAGTTACATTAAGCACCAACTATTTAATCTTCAGAAAAGGTGGTGCAGAGTTTGGATTTGCACAATAATGATAATAATAATAATAATAATAATAATAATCTAGCCCACTAGTTGTAAAAAGCAAAGAATTTGATTTACATGTAGAAAAGAAAAGGTCATCCTAAAAATTTAAGGCCATAGTCTTTCAGGAAGTAAAGGTATCCATCTAGTTCATCTAACCTATTTGTTTTGAAGCAGATATTTTTTTAAAAATAATGTGCTGGGAAGGAAAATTGCAGCTCAACCCACAAAGATTAAATGGTCCGTGTCTTGGGGTTATTAACTCATCTGGCCAATAGGCTAAGTGAACTCGTGGTTTAAACCAGCATCTCTCAACAATTCCTCTTTTCACTTCTCAGAAATTGTTGGACATAATTTTAACAAAGAGAAAGGATCCAGTGTGATGAACTTTCCAATTATGTATACACTAATGCCTGACTGCCATAAAAAAAAAAAATGGCCAACATTAATAACACTGGGAAAAAAACTTCAAAAGACTTCTTTAAAAAAGACTTGACAAAAGTTTACTAAATTTGACAGAAAGCATCCTGGCATGAAGGTTTTCAAATTTTTGCAAATTATGCCAATCTTTGGTTCAGTATGGCTGCAGTTATGCACAGAAAATAAAAAATCCATTCTAAAACAAAATACAGTAGACAGAATTCAACCAAATTTGATGGAAAGCACCCTGGCATGAAGGGCTTTCAAAAAAAAAATAGAAAATCATTATTTTAAAAAATGCTGTTGACAGAATTCAACCAAATTTGATGGAAAGCACCCTGGCATGAAGGGCTTTCAAAAAAAATAGAAAATCATTATTTTAAAAATTGCTGTTGACAGAATTCAACCAAATTGGATGGAAAGTTTCCTGGCATGAAGGGCTTTCAAAAAAAATAGAAAATCATTATTTAAAAAAATGCTGTTGACAGAATTCAACCAAATTTGATGGAAAGCACCCTGGCATGAAGGGCTTTCAAAAAAAATAGAAAATCATTATTTAAAAAAATGCTGTTGACAGAATTCAACCAAATTGGATGGAAAGTTTCCTGGCATGAAGGGCTTTCAAAAGAATAAAATAGAAAATCATTATAAAACAAAATACTGTTGACAGAATTTAACCAAAGTTTGACAGCATCATGGCATACAAGATTTTTAAATCAATGTAAATGATGCTTAGCCACAATCAAATATTGCCACTGTTACTAAAAGTAAAAGAAAAACTTGTGTGACTCAGTATTTTCATTAATTTTACAAGGGTTTTCCACAAAAATAAAAGGGTTTTTTATATTTTGTTACTTCAAAAACATTTATTGATTTACTTAATATAGGCGGGTGCTGGTGACAAAGTTGCCGTTGTAAATCCCCAGACCCCGGCACCTAATGACACCACTGTGACTTTTCAAAAACCACTGAACGGAATTTTGCAAATTTGAAAGAAAGCATCCTGGCAAGAAAGACTTTTGAGCTGTAAAGATTATATGTACCAGTCTGGACAGAATTTGACAGAAAGTATCCTGGCAAGAAAGACTTTTGAGCTGTAAAGATTATATGTACCAGTCTGGACAGAATTTGACAGAAAGTATCCTGGCAAGAAAGACTTTTGAGCTGTAAAGATTATATGTACCAGTCTGGACAGAATTTGACAGAAAGTATCCTAGCATGAAGGACTTTAAGATTTGTTCAAATTATGCCATTAAATATGGCCACTGTTACTAACAATACACAAATCTTTAAACAACATCTCACAATAAACACTCAATAGAAGAACAAATGTGACAGAAGGCAAATGGCTAAAGTAAAGCAAAAAAAGTAAATGACTTTGAAACCTGCACAGACAATGTTAGTCTGATTTCAAATTTGGCCACCATTGCTAAAATTAAAAAGTAATGAATTCGCAAAAACTACTCAGTAGAATTTGAACATATTTGTCCATGTGTGCCCTAACAAAAGGCCATGAAGATACCAAATATAAGAAAACCCTTGAAACAAATATTTTCATAACATAATGCAGTCAGCAGAATCTGAACAATTTTGTACAGAAAGCATACTACTGACCTAGATTTCTAGGCTGTCTGCTCTTTGGCTATTTGGCAGATGTCATACAGGTGAGGGATCTGATGCTCACTTGGGCCTCTTGTGTTATTTTGAGATTCCTCAGAGGTGCCCTTAGTACTGTTGTTGTTGTTGTAGGATTTAATGCCATTTTTCAGCACAAGATAGGCTATACATGGCAGCCAGTATAAATGGTGGAGGAAGAACCCAGGGAAAACCCTGGAAAGAACCACCGACCCATGAGAAGCTACTGGCAAGCTTTCTCACATACCCACATTGGCCAAACCTGCCCTCAATACTATAGTTGATCTTGTTTTCTGTTGCATGAAGTGACTCAAAATTACTCAAGTTCCCACTGACTGTAGCAGGGCCTACCCAAGTGAAGTCAGATGTCATTTTAAGTTTTAGAATAGACTGTGCCTTTCACCCATTATAATGGATTTTTTTTTTGCTATAATAATTATTATATTGTCATGAATAATCCATCATTGTAAACTATTAAATGAATACAGGAATATAAATTTTGTACTGTTCTTTGAAGTACAGATGGATCTAATACAGTTCTCTTAATTTTGATTTTTTTTGTTTAATTACATTATGTAAGCAATTTGGGATAAAATAATAAGCCAGTCAACTTTATAGTTGCTTCTTCTAAGGGTAATGTTCTTTTTCCTCTCTATTTTGGTTGGGAGGTTTGTCAAATTAAAGTTTATAAAGAGATTTTATTCAATGTACTGATTGATTAATTATTCCTAATAAAATGTATGATCATTGCAGGTTCCAGAAACGTATTATAACAGTTGCATAATAGAAGATGTATACCCTCCTAATGTGAGACTGATAGTCAACTGCTCCAATCCTACAGCGGAGCCCCCTATATCCTTCTCCATCTGGGTCAAACAGTTTCAGTCTGTCCCAGGGATGCCAGATTTTACCTTTCTTAAAAGATATTATTTCACAAGTAAGTCAATATTTCATACCCAGCAATTGCTTTGTTTGGGTTTTTTGTTGTTTTTTTCTTTGTATTACCCCAGTCTTCAATAATATGTAGAAATAGAAAGTTTCAGTGCATGCTTTATGTTATCCAGTCATTTTGATCATGGGTTCTGTAGTTAGCCAGTCACTTTGATGATGGATTCTGTAGTTATCCAGTCATTTTTATGATGGGTTCTATAATTATCCAGTCATTTTTATGATGGATTCTATGGTTATCCAGTCACTTTGATCATGGGTTCTATAGTTGTCATTTGATGATAGGTTCTGTAGTTATCCAGTCACTTTGATCATGGGTTCTGTAGTTATCCAGTCATTTTTATGATGGGTTCTATAAATTATGCAGTCATTTTTATTATGGGTTCTCTAGTAATCCTGTCATTTTTATGACAGGTTCTATAGTTATCCGGTCATTTTTATGATGGGTTCTTTAGTTTTCCTGTGACTTTAATGATCAGTTCTATAGTTATCCGGTCTGTTTGATGATGGGTTCTATAGTTATCCAGTCATTTGATGATGGGTTTTATGTTTATCCAGTCATTTGTATGATGGGTTCTATAGTTGTCATTTTGATGATAGGTTCTGTAGTTATCCAGTCACTTTGATGATGGGTTCTATATTCACAATTTAGTTTAACCATGTCTCTCTGGTGCTTGGATTTTCATTTTGTGAAATTTTCATCAAACAGAATTGTAATATTAGATTTAATTCCTGACAGAATCATTAGATTTTACAATTGTAAATTTATTATATCAGTTACAAAATTCCAACAGTTCGTTTTGTATATTTAATCTGTCTGTTTTGTCCACAGCAACATCAACAGGATCTCCTTCTGGAATGAACAATCAGGTTCATGGAGCCTGTAAGTTGAAAAATATGAAGATGGAGTTAGAAATGTGCTGCAATACAACAACAACAGCAACATCAAAACGTGAGTAAACATTCCTCAGCATCAAACACAAGTGATCATTCCTCAACATCAAACACAAAGTGATCATTCCTCAATATCATACACAAGTGATCATTCATCAACATTAAACACAAGTGATCTTTCCTCAACATTAAAGCATCAAGTAATAATTCTTCAACATCAGAATGTGAGTAAACATTCCTGAACCTGTAAATGTGTGTGATCATTTCTGAACATCAAAATGTGAGTGATCATTCTTGAACATCAAAATGTGAGTGATCATTTCTGAACATCAGAATCTTAATGATCATTCTTTAACAATATGCACATTTTATATTACAGTTTAGTCCTCACTTACTATTTTCATTTTATCAGTACAAGCCTATTTGTCTTATCTCGAAGCAAGTTAGGGCCTCAACAGTAACGCATTTCTTGGGAGACCACCCTTTCTCCCAACATAAAAATGGCCTCTCAGGACAGGTGGTCTCTTAAAAGAGATCTTTAAATTTTGTAACAAAATTGATGATTGAATTAGGAATCTGGTCTTAGACTACAAGTGGTCTCCCCAAACTGGTTTCTCAAATCAAGTTCTGCATTATCACGTTATGTGCTGCCTTGAAGCCCAGGTCCTGCTGTCCAAGATGTTACATGGTGGCAACACTAAATCAGGGGAAACATTGCAAAATCAAAGATGACAGGAGAGAAATTTGGAAGAATTTGGTCATAACATACTAAATGCATGGTTGGTTCTAAATATGCCATTTTTAATGTGATGGAAGAAATACATGTATTGCATGTTTGTAAATGAATTGGACAACATTATTTTGTTACATTACATCCACTGTACCTGAAAAATCTTCACATGTGTAGCTTACATGTCAGATTCCCAAAAGCAGTTAGCAGCTTTATGTGTATTTTTGGTCACTTTGATATGATATAAATATGTAAGTAAAGCCATAATGAAAGCAAATAATAACAAAATGACCATTCCTTCTAGGAATATATAAAAATGATCTGTTTTGTGACAATAATTTACTTGTATTTTATTTTTACTTTCTGAGCTTTTCTAAAATTATCTCCTTTCTGATCAGTTCTAATTATACTCATTGTTCTAATTATGCTCATTGTTCTAATTATACTCATGGTTCTAATTATACTCATTGTTTTATACATAAGAATAATTTCCGGGGGTTTATTTGTTGTTTTGGGAGGTGGGGTTGTTGTTGGTAAAACACAAAATTCCAAAGCAAGGTTGATAAGAGCTCAGAAGTAATGCTGTAAACCTTGAAAAAAAATTCCTGTAAGGTCTTCTAATGTTGTCAAGTCAAATGATGCCTGTCATAAATCCAGTATGGCTGTCACAGTGGCTAATTTGAAAATCTTCTTAATGGAGAATATCAGAGATAGTTTTAACACTCCGCATTTACAAAGAAGAAACTGCTTTCCTTGAACTTGTGGAAATCCTTGTTGGGCAGTGGAGCACTGGTCCATTCGAGGGACTCTCGTTTTTATTATCTTTTTTTCTTTCCAGAAACAACACCGATACCTCCAGCTACACAGTCTCCAACAACAAAAAGACCAGTGACAGAGAAACCAACAACATTACCACCAACACCGATGCCAACAACATCAACAACAACAAGTACAACCAGTACAACAATAAAAACAACACGTACAACAAAGCCAGGTATTTTATGCTACTATTTTGAGGGCTCATTGTCATTAAAATTTCTGTTGTTAATATTTTTTATTTTAAAACTATCAAATATAATCTTTATTCTTTAATTATAATCTATACTTTTAAATGTTTGATTTATTCATTACATACAGCATAGTGTGAAATAAACTTTTTCCAACTTAATCATGGATCACCTTGTGTAATCCCCATGTCATTTCTTTGAAAATCCAATTTTCTACTAAATTCCTGATAGTTTTGCAAGGAACAAAGAGAAAATCTAAGTAATAACGAGTACCATGTATTCTTGCTTATAAGTAAAGTCAGACTGCAAACAACAAAAGATAATGCACTGCAGATCAGGGTCTATGTTGTTTGTTCTACTGATTCCTCTTAACAAACTGCACAGAGCCAGATCTGCCAGTGCATTATGCAATGGCAGATATGGGTCTGTGCAGTTTGCAGTTGGACTCAACTTATAAGCATGTACATATGGTATATGTGATAATAATACATGATACCAATCTGCTTTCTGTACGTTTGCATAATTCAGCATCAGTATCTTCAGTCATCTGATGCAGCACAAGTGGTGTATTTTGACACATCAACAAATTAATCAGCCTCATTAAATTTAGAAAGATTTTACTGTGATCAAAATATTTTTGCAGATTTCGAATTTCCATTCAGTTAGCAAAATTGTCTGTGGTTTGCAGTAATCTACCACATATACTCACAAATCTGGCCCAACTGCAGATTGCACAGACCCAGATCTGCTGTTGCAAAATGTGCTGGCACATCTGGGTCTGTGCAGTTTGTTAAGAGTAATCAGTAGAACAAACAACATGGACCCAGATCTGCCAATGCATTATGTGGGGGCCTTGAGTGGCCGAGTGGTCTAACGCGCTCACTGTTACGGATCATTGCCATCTCACCTCTGCCTGCGTGGGTTTGAGTCTCAGGTTCGGCCAATGTGGGTATGTGAGAAAGCGTGCCAGTAGCTTCTTGTGGGTTGATGGTTCTTTCCGGGGTTTTCCCATGTTCTTCCTCCACCTTTTATACTGGCCGCCATGTATAGCCTATCTTGTGCTGAAAAATGGCGTTAAACACTACTACAACAAAAAAGCATTATGTGATGGCAGATCAGAATCTTAGCTGTTTGCAGCTTGAATTGACTTAATTTAAGTATGAGCAGTTGAGACATCTTGATTTGGGTCTTTCCAGTCACATGTATATACATGTGCGTGTGTGTATGTATATATGTATATATATATATATATATATATATATATACACACACACACACACACACACACACCACTCCCTCGATAACTCGCGAACCCCCTTATAACATGGGGTCAGGCATGGATCCCAATTTTTAAACAAGAAAATACCAAAAACTGATCCCTACTGGTTGAACTTGAAGAAAATTGCGATCGAATTGGTAACAGAAACTTGATGTATCGTAAGTTTTATCGTCAAAAACGGTAGATAGGTATTACGAAATAACGACTTTTAATAAGTCATATAATTTGTTACATTTTCTTTTCAAATGACATTCTTAGTAAACCGCAATTAACAATATTCAAGGACATTTCGATCAATGAAAATGTCACTTACGCCAAGTGGAGGCAGTACTTTAATAAATAAATACCAATTAAATAAGTTTCTTATCAATTGAAATTTTTTTTCTAGTTCAGTCTTTTAGTTCCTTTTAATCATCATAAATGCAATGTGTCCTCTTGTAAACGTAAAATGAGTCAATCTACTGTAACAGCTATGTCCGCGAGCATTTTGCTGAGAACCTAATTAAGTGCACACCATGTTTTGATATCGGACTAGCGGAAGCATCTGTTGTATTGTTGCACTAAATAAAAAGAGGGCCTCCTTTTCTATTATCACGGTAATTACATCTTCTGAATCAAATAAAGCAGGTGGAATTGAAAAAAGTCAAAAGGCATACAAATCCTACATGCTTAAGAACAATTGATCAATCGAACACTGTGATACATTTTATTGTGTACATATCTAATTAAACTATCTTAAAAATTACCTACTCAATCATAAATGTGATTAAAGATAGCAAGGCAACCAAGCGAAACGAGTACTTCGTAAAATAAAGAGCTTTGTTTCACAGATAAGGATCATTGTGGGAAAAACGAGTTTCAGAGAATTCTTGAATTCGCACGTAGAGATATCCTCAAGCATGATAAGAAGTTTCACAATTACTTTCGCAATGAAATCACGGCATGAATATTTTACTAATAGAAAAATACAAAAATTGAGTTTTGACATAGACGATTGTCGGACGAAAAAAATGTCATGTGTTTTTGATAAAAAGGAATCTTGTTTGGCAGTGTATCAATAGTTAGTCTGGTTCCATGCATTGTAGACTCCTGGTTTCGTGAAATACTATTATACAACAATCCTGGAACCAGACTAATCAAAATGCCGTGACATAATACACGAATGTTTTTGCATACCGTGTTTGGTTGTTGAAACGAGTTGCAATCATGTTATCGATCTTTCAGATGTTGGACATTTTGAAAATAAATGTGATATATAGATAAATACGAACAACTTCATCAGAAAAAGCGCTTTATTGACAATTTTTCTCGACTCGATTATAAAACGAGGATTCATCCATTAAACAGCCCAGTTCCCCCTCCACACACACACACATTCTAACCCCGTGGTTTTCTGGATGTCTAGCGTGCTTTTGGGAGGTCCCTCGGTAACTCACGCCCTCGCTTATAGTGCAGTCTGTGTTTTTGGACCCCGGTGTGTTTGAGTTATTGAGGGAGGTGTGTGTGTGTGTGTGTATATATATATATATATATATATATATATATATATATATATATATATATATATATATATATATATATATAGTCACTTGTATATACATAATTCTTTATGTTCTTCTATCTACACTGGGCTATTTCTTTAAAAGATTTATGCCCCCCCACAAAAAAAAACATAGAGACATATTTACATTCTTTATCGGACATATTTTCTTTTTTAAATTCAAGATATTTGTTGGTTGCTGCAAGTATGCAGTTTTTATTCCAAAGTACGACATATCACTAATTTCATCCCTATCTAATGCATATTTATTTTTGCAGATTTCCCGAAACCAGACACAGATATTGTGATAAATGCAACAGATGAAAATGCAAACACAGCACTTATAGACATTAGTGCCGCAAGGACACTCAACACATCTTGGCTTGTGCAAATTGTAACGTTACTTTGTCAACTATTAGTGCTCTTACATCGGTAGCATCTGCTTAGCTTAGTCTTCATCTTCCATTTTCAAGTACAGAAGGAAAATGAATGAAATTCACATATCCATTAAGCAATCATGGAGGCACATGCCATCTTACCACAGGACTTTCATAGGATGAGGACATCATTCCATATTGATTTATGCTGACAGATAGTGGCTTCAGGTTCATGTATTATGTTGCTCAGTTTATTCAGATGGAAAAAAAAAAAAACAGTCGCTTTTTTTTGTCTCTCAGTACAGGCACAGTGCTTTAACATATCCCACAGTTTATATGTCTTAGACAGAGTGACGACATTATATTATATAGGACATCAAAGATGTGATTCAGATGTGTTCTGGGATGATGGACTCGATGCAAAGTTTGGATGAATCCTGATGGAGCCATTCCAGAATAGGTCTGAAACCAGGATTAGGATCTGTTTAAACTGAAAGACTATGAAAAAACTATGATGTTCAAGTGGAGGTCATCTGATCTGAATGTAGTAAATGATTTTCCATATGGAAAGTCATCTGATCTGAATGTTGTAGATGATTTTCCATATGGAAAGGCATCTGATCTGAAAGTTGTATATGATTTTCCATATGGAGGTCATCTGATCTGAATGTTGTAGATGATTTTCCATATGGAAAGTCATCTGATCTGAATGTTGTAGATGATTTTCCACATGGAGGTCATCTGATCTGAATGTAGCAAATGATCTTCCACACTTCTGAATATTCAAAATAGTAATCATCAGATCTGACTTCCAGTAGTGATCCATTTATGGTCGCATATTGACCAAGCACTGCTGCAAAGGAAATTGAAGATCTTTTTGCAATATTTGTTTTATTTTTTGTGTTTGTAACTTAAATTTTTAATAAATAAACTTGTTGCTATCTTTCATTTGACCCATAACTTATCTTCTAAATGGAAAAGTGCTTCATGGCTTGAAAATTTTGCAGGTTAAGGACAAAATTAATATTAGTTGTTGCTGATGAATTCCTTGTATATGATTTTGGCCAATAAATTTTGAAACTCAGTCTAGAAAACTAGAACATTAAGCTGTAGGCTCGTTGTGTAGGTACCTGCTTTTATTTGAGGAAAGACAAATATCTGATTGTCTAACATCAAGGTTAGACTGGTGTTATGCATACTGCTGCAAAAGGTGCCAATTTTTCTGGTAATGTTATAGTTCCACTCTTGAGTTACATACTTCTAAAAGAGAGGTGTAAGGTGAAGTTGTGTGTATTTGCAACAAGCACATTGGTTTCTTTCATGATGGAAGATTCTTCATGGCTCATCAAAATAGCTGTTCACATGTACTTGAGACATGAACTTGAACTAGTCTGTAGTAGACGAACTTGAACCATTATTACCAGTTTAATACAAAAAGGACATTTTTTTCCCTGTGAAGACAATAATTTCTGAAATTGCAAGAAATTATAAAATATTCTTTAAAAAATGTAAAGTTAAGGGTTAACTTTTGGCCGATTTACCTCTCAAGTCCAGGACGTGATAATGACCAAGTGGAGCTAGCAGTATTTGAGAGATGCTTACTTGGCAATTTTACACCAGACTAAGGGGAATTAAACAGATTTTTTTAACAATACTTAAGATGTACAAGATTTTTTAAACAACACAGGATTACCAGTGAGGAAAACTGAAAAACTCATTTTCGTTGAAAATCAAACCCTCAGCAACATATAAAACTGTAGAGGAGAACCTTTAACTCTTACAATGGAAGGATCAAATTCACCTGCATCATTGGACTTGTCTTACTATTTCCAGAAATTCATAATTAAACAGCAGATTATGTTCAGTTTATATTTATAAAGATCAGTCCCAGACCTCATAAAATTTTCAGACCATGAACATATTCTTCATGCATACAGCTTGTTCTTTTGGTTGTTTTATAAGGAAAAAGTGTATTACTGCTTTTTTAATTTTATTGAACTATTCCTAGGTCAAAATTTAAAATCTTTACATAACTTTAACCATAAGAATGTTAAAATAATTGCTATAATATCCATTTTATGGACTTTGCTCAATTATTAGTTTAAACGTTCTGGAAAAGGTGCGGTTACAGGGATATTTCTTCTTAATTAGCATGTTTCTTGTTTAGGCTTGAATTTTTCTTTTATTTAAAACAAAATTATATTCAGCTACTGATGAATTCCTGTAAAAAATAAAAATGAGTCGAGTGAGGGGTAGCACACTTAAAAATGAGTCAAGTGAAGACTAGCACACTTGAAAATGGGTCAAGTGAGGGCTAACACATTTGAAAGTGGGTCAAGTGAGGGCTAGCGCACTTGAAAATGGGTTAAGTGAGGGCTTGCATTGTGTAATTCAGAGCACAGTGAAATTCTTCCAGTCATTTCTACCCATGCTGCATGACCTGAACTAAAATTAATATTAAAATTTTGCCCAGTTTTAATATGAGATGGATATTAGAGGATTTTCCCCTCGAATTCTTTCTAAAATGCCCTTACTTTGGCAGCCATACTACTGTCTGTGATCAGAAAAAGCACAAACCCATTTGCATGCATGTATAGTGTGTGTGTGTGTGTGTGTGTGTGTGTGTATTAACCACTACCAAGGTCTGTACAGTGATTATTATATAAATTATGAAGTATCAGTGAACAACACATTTTGTTCTTGAAGTGATTTTTAAGACAAATAGTTTTGTCATTCATTTGTGTAGCCATCATTTGCCGTCTACATTTTTGTCTTCCAAGTTAGCAAAGTCATTATCAGAAATGGTTAGGAAAACTTGCAATATTATTTAGTATGTCCACCCACTTTTTTGATCCTAACATTTTGATGGGTCCTTATGAGATAAAGAAAGGATAGATTTGAATGACTTGGTGGAGTTCTTGCCTCTGTGAGAATAGACCTTAGAATACGCATCTAATTGGACAGTTACAAGCTGCCTTGTTTTGATTGACAGGTCTGGCCTCACATGTGTGTCAGTTTTCGAAACCTGCTCTTGAAAAGTTATCTTTAGTTAGCAGTTTATTTTTAGATTTTTTTCTCTTCAAAAATATATTGATAATTTCTTTTATGTGAACATCACGCATTAGTGTCTGTTCTTTCATTTGATATAATTATATTCATATATTTGTTAAGCATTGAAAATTCTACTGTTACTTGTATAATTTAATTTGAAAAATAAGTATTTAAAAAAATGACTAATGTTTGATTCATTTGTGATATTTTAGTTCACTAGAGTAAGTCATTAAACAAATTTCCCTTGAAATTTGGAATAAATGTAATGACTTTGCTATTCTTGGTCAAGTCCTTTTTTTAAATATAATCATTTCAAAGAGAGGACTTTTTTATGTTATTTGATGTATTTGTTGATTTTCTTGTACATAAATAAGGTACATGTTAAGTATTTATTTTGTTGATAGTCCCAAAATGATTTTTAAAGAAACCAATGACAAGTGCTGTCTCCAAGACAGCAACTGTTTATTTTAATATTTTGTTGCCCATGTTTTTCCATCTTCTTGATATGATCTGAGTGGTAATGGTCATGGATATACTGCAAAATAAACAAGTTTAACGCCTTTTCATACATCTGGATATTATAGATATTACGATTTCATTTTGAAAAAGTAGATTTAATTTGTTTTATTTGTGTGTGTCAAGGATAATGAAATTTTGCATTATGTTTTCCTAAGCTCATTGAAATATTTGTTACTTTCACAAATTCAGTTAATGTGTACTCCAAGCAATATATCAATTTTTCTTGTCGTCGGAACACATGACATTGCCATATTTTGGATATTTTGTATAGCCTGATAATTTTTCTTTAAAGAAATGAATTTTAGTTAAGTTTTTTTGGATAAAATTTCTGTTAATAATAATTGCATCATAATGTCTCACAAATCTTTACATTTGCTGATAACTAGGGATAATGAATTATTTTACACATCATGGAATGTCTGTAATTATTTTGTCGCTTCCTGCAGAGTGAAAGGTGTATTGTGTAGTCGGTGATCTATATTCAGGATGTCTCTTTACGGTTAGAAATTTTTCAGTTTTAGAAAACAGTTTTCACCTCTCCTGGCACCAAAAAAATCAGGATGGGATTATGCAGAAATTATCTGCTGTTCAAAGAAAAATAAAGGATTAAAGATTGCAAAAGTCAGAAATCAGGAAGAATACATTTGTTATCTAAGTTTAACAGTGATATGGTTTAGTGTTGTCTTTTCTTCTGTGAGGAAACACAGAAAAAAACTTAAATAAACATTATTGCCATAGTCAAAAACTAATCAATCTTTTGTTTTTAATCAGCAAAGAAATAATTGAACTCTTTTTTTTGGTATCCCTTGGCTTTACAAACTTTTGAAAACTAAAATTTTAATTAGTTGAACACCAGCAAAGAACAATTAACACTGGTTGCACTTTAATCAAGTGCCACCTGGTGCTCTGACCAAGGGAGACAATGTTTGCAACATGAAGGTGTACATGTATAAAATAAACTTGAAATAAATTCCAGATTATATCAGTTTGTTTATATATATATATATATATATATATATATATATATATATATATATATATATATATATATAAACCAAGACATGAACATCTCTATTGTACTGGTAAAATTAGTATTCTAAAAATAAAGTTGTTCAACTTTTTGGATCATAAATGTGTTCATCTTCATTTTTAGTCAAGTATAAAGATGGACAGTTTGTGTGGTTAAGAAAAAATTTTTTTATTTCCATCTTCCGTTTAGATATATACTGCTGCTTTGGTCATGGAACTTTCCTCAATTCCTCATTTCTTTAATATTATTAGAAATGTTCTGTACAACAATCATAATTATAGTCTTGAAATAAAATCTGAAACACCTTCATTCATGTGTATCAAATGCTATAGAAATAAAAGAAAAAAGTGGAAATTATGTCATGTCAGTTAGTTATGATGAACGAATTAATATTTGCAGTATCTGACTTCAGCCTTAAATATTTTGGCAGTAATTATCAGTCTTCTTGAACATAAGGAACAACCACTTTTATGTAATGAATACCATTATACTTATAAATCCTGTGCAGCTGCAAACAACACAGAATGCTCTATCAGATCTGGGTCTATGAGGTTTTGTCTTAGGAGTAATCAATAGAAGAAATATCATAAACCCAGATTTAGAAGTAATCAGTAATATCAGTTGTTTTCAGTTGGACCCAACTTTTAAGCAAGTGTATTCGGTAGTTTATTATTTCTACAGTGCACTTTTTTCCAGCGACCTATACAGGCATAGTAAAACTATTCAATACATTTTTAGTTGACGATAATTTCAGTAAGTGAAAATTCAAGATACATGTTTTGACATTTCAACAAGAATTCATTGGGCTTGACTCTATTTACCTCTGTCGTACAACCAAGTTGTCTTTCCTATTTGACCTTGACACAAATCTTTACGTATATAACAACATAATAAGTTAAATTCCACTAGCAAACAAAATGTCAATGGAATGGATGAAATAAATAAGGAGTAATTTGAAATGCAAATCTTTTAGGCAACATTTTGTACAAGTCCTTGCAAAACATCAAGGTTAAAAAGAAAAGAGTGCAAAGAAATTGTCGGGAAAAACTGAAGATTCTTGCTTCAGAACTAAAAGCATCCATATTTCAATGGATTATATAGTAGGACAACATTCAATATTTTTAGATGTTGGGTCTGTATTTGATAGTATTTAATTTAAAAATCAAGTGGAAATGTGTTCCACTCTAATCATTTTCATGGGTGTTGCTTAGTTTGGGAGGAAGATGATCCTCCTGATGTGTGTTCATATGCAAGATGTCGATGTACATGTACGTGTATCATTAAGTGTCAAAAACTAATTACATGTCCTAATTACTGCATGTATTTCATATGTATGTGTATCATTAAGTGTCACGGTCAAAAACTACTTACATGTCCTAATTACTGCATGTATTTCATGAAGATGCATGCAGTATATGAATCACATGCCAAATATACTTGCATACAAGTCAGATCCCAACTAAAACTGCATAGACCCGGATCTGCCAGCACCTTATGCAATGGCAGATCAGTGTCCATGTGTCTTGCACTGGGACCCAACTTATAAGCAAGTATATACATTATTTTTAAAAACCAAATGGATATTTGTTTACTCTTTGTGATCATTATTTATTTGGACACTGTTGTATATGGGTGATCAATTATTGATGTGAAATTTACATTTTGGCAATTTGTTCTTTGTGCAGAAGCATTAGACATTTACTTACCTGAATGCCATATAGGAATGAAATAGTGTGAGTTGACTAATTTTTATGTGGTCCTGGTTTTAATGGTAGTTAACACCAGACAAACAATAATTCTACTTTGGAAACAATAGGACTGCTTCCCCAGTTCACAAATTGTAGTATTTACAAAAAAATGACAATTGATAGCCACAAAACTATATGACATGATACAGGGTGAGTATATACTTGCATATAATGTAACAAAAATAATCTACAAAAGGTGCAAAATTCATAACAACTGTAGAAATTAATCCAAGGAAGTGTAAAACAAGTGCCTCCTTTGCAGTTTCCGACATCTCATTGCAATATTCTGTGATGCATAGTCCTTGCTAATTATGTAAATGATTGACAAGTAGTTGTTAAGCTAATTGAATGTACAAATTATATGTTGAATCAGTTATTGTCACTCTGAATGTTTTTATGATTTTGTTTACTTTGTACAGATGTAGATAAAGAAATGTACATAAAATGTATATGGAGAAATAACTAAATAAATGAGTTCAAAATGTGTGTGAGAGTGTGTTTTACAACTTGTCCTAACAGTAGAGTAGATAGGTATGGGAAAATGAGACCTAGGAGATATTTAAAAGACGCCCACAAAATATTTCCAGTTTTGCGTATGATGTGTTTGATCCTTCAGTTTTGCAGAATTTGATTTGATTTTTTTTTTGGCCAAAATTGATTGAATCATCCTAAGTACTGTAGCGGAACAAAGTGGTTTATTAATATTATTATGTCTCAAAGTTAGTTACTGTCAAATTCTGTATTTTTAATGTGCATTATTTATGAGACAGTTGTGTATTTGGATTTTTCCGATAATAACTCAGAACAGAATTAGTTCTGGGTTTTCGTGAAGGAGATTCTTCCCATATTTTCTTAATGAACACAATGTACAACACAGTGGAATTAATTTTCTGTATACAATATAGTTAATTGGAGTTTTATAGGATTTAAGTTTTTAAAATTGAAATACACAAAATAAATAATGAACTGAGTTATAATGGATGATTATTTATGTGGTATGGATATATAGATGTCTGTGCAATATAATGTTATGGTACAATGCTCTTTACACGGTGAGGGCCACAGAAATTTGAAGTGACACTAACTTGGTTGTTGGATACATTTCTTTGAGTAACATTAAGTTGTGTATATGTCAGTGTATGTATGAGATGTATGACTGTCATTTGAACCATGCTATGGCACTGTGTTATTGTTTATAGTGGTTATTTTGTACAAACCTTGTACAAGAATAGGAGCAATATGATGTTGATTAAAGGATTTGATTTGTATGTCGGGTTTCTTGTCATTGTATTCATCAGCTGCACACAAAAATTAGAATACTGTATCACTATTCCCCAAGCTAAAAAGAAATGCCAGAGACATCTTCAGAGGTCAAAGGTCAATGTCATGAGTGTAGAAGACAATGATGTTTTGATGGACAAAATTTGTGTTTACTTACCTGAAGCAAATGTCTTTAATTTCTTACTTTTAACTTGCTTGGACTAATTTGATTTTTGTTTTAAATAGTAGAAGTTCAAGGTTGATTACATGCTTATTGTCGACCGCTCCGGTGGCCTAAGTGGTTAGAGCGTTCGCCTCGGATGCGGGAAGTCGCGAATTGGAACCCCGGCCGAGTCATGCCAAAGACTTGTAAGAATGACAGTAGCAACTGCTTCACTTGGCGCTCAGCATTAAGAAGTTAGTATTAAGCCTGGTCAGCTTGATGTCCGGATAATGCGACTGGGTGGGACATGATGCCACATGTCTGATGCCCCGGTGCTAGACATCACTATAAACTGCCACACTTCAGACATCGTAGCGATGTGACTCGAATTGTTAAATCTACGTTAAAAATCCAAACACATGCACACACGCACGCTTATTGTCATCTTCTGTTTCTGATGTGTGTAGGAAACCACTTTTAATATACCAACAGCAGAGAATATTATTGCTTGATGATGTACATTCATCCATTTGCCTGTTGCCAATTTCAATTCCACACAATAAGTTGTCCACTATCTACAGTTACTAAACTTTGTGGATAGCTTGCACGTGGGGAAAGAAAGAGCCTATCGATTTCAGGATTAAAATGTCAAGGTCACTGATAATGACAAAGAAAAGAAATGGTTTTCACAGTGACACGACATATTTGGTTACCAAAGTTCATAGATGGTTTGCAGTTCAGGTAAGGAAGAAATCTGTCATTTTAGGGTCAAAGGTCATAGAGAACTGAAAGAATACAAATATGTGCACAAGAACAGTAGTTCTACATAGCAAACCTAGACCAAACTTTGGAGTGAAAAGGTCAAGAGTCTAAATCACTGTGACTGAAACAAGAGAACTGGTTCTGCACATAAACATTAACTCTACATTATTCATTTACCTTAACCAGGGTAAGGAAGAAGTATGTTGATTTCCATTTTGATAGAAAAGACGAATGATATGTACAGTGGACTCCGGTTAACTGGGACACGTCGGGACTCGAACACTTTGGCCCAATTAAGCGGCTGACCCAATTATGCGGCGAGTTCAAAAGGCATATATGTAGTTTGTTCTTTAAGTTTTGTCCCAAATAAATGGCTGACCTGATTAAAAGATGGCCCAATTAACCGGAATCTACTGTATGTCTAAGACACAAGTATTAGATGTTCCCTAAAGAACAATCAAACATGCCTTTTATACATTATTTACATTGGTTCATTGTTCGTGAAAATTTTACGTAATCTATAAACTAATTAAACATATTCACCGTATATGAAGAACTAAAATCTGATTTTGCTAAAATGACAATGCAATCATTCTTCCTGTATACTGATACAAACCTATAGCTGGAAGGCTGAGCCCAAGAATTTGCTGTGGTCAGATAACGATCATATTAAAATTTAATTTAATCCAGAGTGACCAAGAATCTAAACAGGGGGAAAAAAACCCCGAGGTTTTCTTCATTTTTGGCATTTTGTTGGGGTCTTTTTTGTAGATGCAGCAAGTAAAAAGATAAAGCCAGTTCTGAAACAATGTAAATGACCACTTTATCCATGGCCAGTTAATGTTAACAACGTAAATAGCCAGTTTACCAAATAAATTTCCAACATTAAATTGCATCACCCGTGTTTCCGCTAGAGTAAATTGCTTGAAAGGCTCTTAGATCTCTACTAACAATGCCAGTCCGCCATGAAATATGGCCTCAGTTACTACAAAGTTAATAGAAACAGATTTTCAAGGACTTATTTTCAAACATCTCTCAAGAGAATTTTACCAAATTTGATTGAAAGGATCCTGGCAGGAATTCCTTTTAAGATTGTGCAAACGATGCCGATCCGCTTTCAAATATGGCCACGATTACTAAAAAAGAAAAGCGACTTGTACTGAAACTAGGAAGAACAGAAACTTCTCCAAAACTGTTTAATAGGATTTTACTAAACTTGATAGAAAGCATTCTAGCAAGAAGGCTGTTACATATATTTAATTTATATTGTGTATCGAACTTTGTACTATGATCGTGATTGAAGGTTGTGCTGTTTTGCCTCCCTGATTTTTGTCTTGATTTAATGGGGAAGAAGATGTTTGCTAAATTTTAAGTTCAAAACAATGCTTGAGATGTAGTGGAGTTTTCTACTGGATTTTCTGAAAATACTATTGTGTCGCACGTCAAGTGAAATGTGTATATACAGCGGGGTCACTAGGGTTGGTGTCACCCCATGGACCTCCTTCCTGCACAAAAATTGTATAGGCAGTCATGTGCGGTAACTCATGGTGTCACCCCCATGGACCCCCTTCTTGCACAAAAATTAACAAATTTTATAGACAGTCATGTGCGGTAACTCATGGTGTCACCCCCATGGACCTCCTTCCTTCACAAAAATTCAAACATTTTAGAGACAGTCACTTTGGTGTCACCCCCTCTGATGGTGTCACCCGGTGCGGTCCGCACCCCCCTAGTGACGCCACTGTGTATATATAGAGGTTCGGTAAACAAATTTTTCATTTCAGTTCTAAGATCAGTCTTTGGATTCATTTACAGATGTGTTAAGATATAATTTTAAAGGAATTATTTATTTAAATTATTCATTGGAATGAGAAAATGTTCATTGACTTCTAGGACTAAAACACAATTTTGGGATTATTGAGAACTCCTGCAAAGACACGCTGGATACACCACTGTGGTACATCAGGACATTCAAGATTATTGGAATTCGTTCGGAACATTCTATACTTCTGGAATTTCGCTATGACATTTAGAGTTATTTTAAAGTTAATTCACAAAAAGTGTGTGATCAATTTTCGCTTTGAGATATAAATTGCTTTTTGAACTTTACTTAAATTGTTGGTTTCACTTCTGTTTCATAGTTTAAAAACTAGGGTCGTAACAAGAAGTTTTAAATATTTACAAAAGATACCCATGCGCTGTCAAACTTGGCCACCGTTACTAAAAGTAGATTTTAAAAAAACTTTCTCTTCAAAACTGTTGAAAAGAATTTTACGAAACTTGACAAAGGGCATACTGGTAAGAAGACTTTCGTGACAGAAAGCATCATGGCATGAGGACCGTTAGAGTTATAAAATCGATGCCGATGCACCTTCGTATATGGCGGTCTTACTAAGAATAGAAATACATTTAAACGATTTTATAAGCAGAGTTTGACCAAATTTGACAGAAAGCATCCTGGTCTATAGGGCTTTCAAGTTTGTAAAAGTGGTGATGATCCACGGTCAATTGCGGCCGCGTTACCCCCCTCCCCCAAGAAATACCAAAAACAAAAACTTGAAACAACTTGTGCTCCAAAACCGCTGAACAGGCTATGATTATGTTTGAATGAAAATGTGTTGTGATAAGGGACTTTATCATTGATACAAATGATGCCGATCCGCCACCAAATATGGACATCAAATTTAAATGTGGAAATTTCTTGATAGGACTTCTCCAAAACAGTTGAATAGAATTTTACCAATTTTGATAGAAAGTACCCATCCTGGCAAGAAGGCCTTTCAGTTTGGAGTAAATGATTCCGATCCACCATCAAATATGGCTGCCATTAGCAAAAGAATAAGAAATAAAGGGCTTCTTCAAAAACCGAAAAATAAAATTTGACCACTCTTGATAAAATTATTTTGGCACGATGGACGTTCAAATTGATAGAAATTAATGCCAATCCGTCATTACTCAAAATAAAAAATAAAATAAAATATATTAACACGATTTCTTTTCAGAATCGGTCAACTGGATTTGACTAGTATTAATAAAAATCATCCCGACATAAAGGACTTCAATTTTTGTTTTACAAATTATCTCAGTCCACTGCTAAAAGTAGAGAACATTTACACAACTTTGGGTATAAATAACTGCTCAACGTATTTTGACCAACTTTAGAAAAAACGATCCTGATATAAAAGATTTTCAGTATAGGATGTATAATGCTAACGTGGCATCAGATGTGAATAAAGACATAAATAGTACAGAAACCTTGAAACAATTGCTTTCATAACATATGCGATCAACAGCATTGGAAGAATGTCATTAGAATGTATCCTACCGATCCAAATAATTTGTCCGGATGTTCTTGAATTGGCTACTTTCTAGATGTCAGCCAGTTGAGAGGTTTCATACCCATTTTGGCTTCTTGTTTTCCAATTTGTCTCAACGGTTTCCTTTGTCTGTGGTGGACAATTTAGTTCAAATTGCGTTCTTTGCATCCTTGTATCTGTTATACTCGGTTACTGAAAGATTAAACTTTTCATGGCCAATTTCGTTGTAGCATAATACCGTAGGCAGTCGATTATAAGTCAAGTCCAACTGCAAACTGCACAGACCCAGATCTGCAGTCGCATAATGCACCAGCAGATCTGGATCGGTGCAGTTTGCAATGATTAACCCGTTGAATAAACAACAAAGACTGTGATATGTAGGCGTATTATGCTACGGCATATCAGGGTCTATTTTATTTGCAGTTTGACTCGACTTATAAACGAGTACATGCGGTACCTTACTTAGCATATCATCAAAGTTACTACCTCATTGTGATTTATAACTTGTATATCTGTAACAAATCCCAGTATAGTTGCAAACAATCAAGTAAAATTCGTTGGGATAATAATTATCAATGCTATTCGCAACTCCTCAACCAGCAACTGTTTCCACCGAACTAAAGACACGCTAACTTTGACCAAGTTTAAAACATAATATACTGTTTTGTATTCCTTTCTGATACCTTTGTGATATCCATTCTATTTAACCGTACAGTTTTTAAATTCGTCTATCTTTTGTAACCTGAAAGAAGTACCATTGTCTGTTGGAACTGTATGTATGTTCTCTCCCCTCTGTTTCATTAAATTCGAAAGTACTTTGTATATCTACTGTCATTTTAAAAATCACTTTGATAAAACTGTAAGCATCAGTAAATGCATGACAGATTGTCGATTAATTTTTGTTTCATTTGTCATTAATTGTGTATATTTTTCAACATTCCATTCTACTATTAAAACTAGAACTAGAAAGAGACCAGCCTAATGTACATCTTTGAAACAAATGTGACAAACAGCGGTGTTATTAATTCAGCTGACTCTATAACGTGAAAATAACCAATATTTAATTTAAATATTTTATTGCTAAACACTAACGCTGAATACGTAAATAAAAAAACACGCACAAAAAAACCCCACAAAGTACCTCAAAATTTATCAAATCTAAATTATTTTTTTGTTGCCATTCTATTTATCTGTTACAACATTTCTGGAATTGGAATTGCCTTTTTTGTACATTGAGTCAATGAGCTAATATCCTCGAGGCATTTATTAAAAGGCGTTCTCTTTGCTTACATAAGCACCAGACCGAAGTCAACAATGTTATCAGCTGTCTGGTAATACAGCACCAGACCTAATACAACAATGTCATCACCTATCTGGTAATACAGCACCAGACCGAAGTCAACAATGTCATCACCTGGTAATACAGACATTACTTGGAACTTATCTTCATCCTCATGATACTGGATTTTCATTCCATCTTAAGACTTTGATTATAAATTCTGTTTTAATCCAACTTGCCTTCCATATTTAACCCTACGTGAATATTTCTCCTTTTTGAACCTTTGGTGCAGACCTAGTTTTATCTATTTTTGTGTTTAATTTGAGCAGCTTCCATTGAATAATTTAAAAGCAATAAAAATTATAACAAACATTATAAAACTAGTTAAATATTATCAACATCTTTTTAGCATATTATTAAAATTTCAATTTTGTTTTGTAATCATGTCGAACATTGAGCATTTGTTAACATAAAGTAGTATCAAGGTTAATTGAACATATAACTTGTACAGAAATTAAATATGGAAACTGATATAACTTGTACAGAAATTAAATATGGAAACTGACAGTTTTGAAGACACAAAACTAGCGGTTATTAGAAACCTTGTAGAAGTCAATACAACAAACAATAAGTACAGAGATGAAAATAAGGACTACTATAAAGTGCAGAGATGAAAACAAGAACTACTACAAAACTTGAAGGGATACAATAGGACTACTATAAAACATGTAGGGATGAAAATAAAGACTACTAAAAGAAGTGGAGAGTTAAAAATAAGGACTATTATGAAATAAATGAGAAAGGAAAATAAGGACTACTGTAAATAGTGGAGGGATTAAAATAAGAACTACAAAAGTGGAGGGATGAAAATAAGGACTACTACAAAAAGTGAAGAGATTAAAATAAGGACTACTACAAAAAGTGGAGGGGTGAAAATAAGGAGTATTTAAAACAGTTGGGTGACTAAAAAAATAAGTACTATTGCAAAACGTGGAGAAACAGAATAAGGACTACTATAAGACATGAGTGATGAAAATAAGGACTACCATAAGACATGAGTGATGAAAATAAGGACTACTGTACGACATGAGTGATGAAAATAAGGACTACTACAAAAGGGGGGAGGCCAGAATAAAGAGCACTATAATGAATACAATAGATGCCCCAAAGACGAAGATCATAAGATACCGAATTTAGCAAAAGCTAAGATCTGACAGACGTTGAAAGGTACATTAAAATCAAATACAACTTTAAAAAATTTATTTAGTTTTACCGAAGGTGGTTAAAATATATTAAAACAGAAGGTTGTGATGTTTTGGATATAGAGCGTTTTATTCCTTGCAAGGAATTTTTTTTTCTGATCAACAACAGCAGAGAAAAAGCTTCCATTGGACAAATAAAAGACACCCGTTGGCTAGTTATAACAGATCTAAACGTGTTAAATGACAATAGGAAAGTAATACGGAAACACAATGGAAAAATCAAAGCTTTCCAGTTTGTAAACTTAATTATTACTGATACTGCAGATAACGTTCTTATTTTTATTTAATTTTGATTGAAAGACTCACTCAGCTTGCTTAGATCGCTTTGTTTCCTCTGCTCATTTAAGAACGTAATAAAAAGTCACTCAGTTCGCACATACATTTGCCATAATTGTTAATAAAGATGCAAAACTGTCAGCATATTGTATTTTCCGTATTTGATTTCTTCTCTGTTTCTTGAAGTTGATGTGCTTGAATGTTGTGAAACTTCCACTTAATGCCTATTCCTCACTTGAATGATAGAAAGCCAGCGTTGTATTAAAAATGATGGAAAAACAGCGTTGTATAAAGAATGATGGAAACAGCGGTATAGTAAAAATGATGGAAACACGGCTTTGTATCAGAACTGATGGAAACAGCTTTGAATTTGTGTTAAAAATTATAGAAACCCAGCTTTACATCAAGAATCATAGAATCTCAACGTTGTATTGGAATGATAGAAACCCAGCGTTATGTCAAGAATGGTAGAATCCCAACGTTGTATCAGGAATGATAGAAACCCAGCGTTATATCAAGAATCAAAGAATCCCAACGTTGTATTAGGAATGATAGAAACCCAGCGTTATATGAAGAATGGTAGAATCTCAACGTTGTATGAGGAATGATAGAAACCCAGCGTTATATCAAGAATCATAGAATCCTAACGTTGTATTAGGAATGATAGAAACCCAGCGTTCTATTAAGAATGATATAAATCCAGTGTTCTGTTAAGAAGATATAAATCCAGTGTTTTGTTAAGAATTATATAAATCCAGTGTTCTGTTAAGAATGATATAAATTCAGTGTTCTGTTAAGAATTATAGAATCGCAGCGTTGTATTTAATACCATTTGAAGTACCAAATGTAATCTTCATTTTAGTTCTGTAGCTTATTTAAATCATCAATAGATAAAACTGCATTAAATGAAGATTTTGCTGTCACGATAACAAAATCTGACAAAAACTTCAATACTTTAGCTGACATTGCATAAAGATTTCATAGGTTTTCTTTGTTTATTCTTCGTCAATTTGTTCCAACTCAATTACGTTTTTACCAAATATCTCTTTATATATTCCATTTACTATACTAATTTTCAGAGGTGTTTTTTTTTTGGGGGGGGGGCGGCGGTATATTCTTCAATATAAGTGGAAGTGATGTGCCGTTCTTTTGCAATTTATTTATCGAGCATTTTAATAACGTGACAATCGTTGGGTCATATATGAAAATCATAATTACGATGACTACAAGAAATAAAATTCATCGTGCGACAATTCAAGATCATTTGACTGATAGCAATTTATCTAACGAGTCTTCTGAAACCCACCCTCATAATCTTAAATCAGAATTAATCACTCATTATAAAATGGAAATCAGAATTAATCACTCATTATAAAATGGAAATCAGAATTAATCACTCGAATTAATCACTCATTATAAAATGGAAATCAGAATTAATCACTCATTATATAATTGAAAACATTAGTGGGTTTACAGATTGAGGACCAATGATAACAAATTAAATTCAATTTAATATTTTATTATACTAATGGAAACAAAGTATGAATATCGGGTAGATTATAAACCACCACCACCACCCCCAAAAAATGTAACTGAAAGAACAATAAAGACTTGAACTGCACATAAACAAAACAATATGTGATTAGTTGTATAAATCTAAAAATAGCAATTTCAAAATAACCTAAAGATGGAATGGTTCCCAATTCTTCAATAACTTATGAATTCCAGGATAGAAGCAAATAGACTTTCAGACATAGAAGAAACGGCGAAGTATAGACAAAGTAAAATAAAAAAAAAAACAAACACCCATTATCCATTTGCCTACAGTTAACATCCGATACCCAGCGAAAGTTCAACAGAAAACAGATATGCAATTATTGAAATAAGTGTTGACGGAAGTTAAAGAAATATGTAGAGTAATTTAAGAAGGAGGCATTAATTCAAGTTAATGCTTGCGTGAACTGGACGAAGTTTTCATAATTATGTTTTCTTCGTGAAGCTGCAGACGAAGAAGGAATTGTTAAAACAGTGTCTTTTGGAATAAGAAATACAAATAAAGAACCAATTGTTAAAACGGTGTCTTTTGAAATAAGAAATACAAATAAAGAACCAATTGTTAAAACGGTGTCTTTTGGAATAAGAGATACAAATAAAGAACCAATTGTTAAAACGGTGTCTTTTGAAATAAGAAATACAAATAAAGAACCAATTGTTAAAACGGTGTCTTTTGGAATAAGAGATACAAATAAAGAACCAATTGTTAAAACGGTGTCTTTTGGAATAAGAGATACAAATAAAGAACCAATTGTTAAAACCGTGTCTTTTGGAATAAGAGATACAAATAAAGAACCAATTGTTAAAACGGTGTCTTTTGGAATAAGAGATACAAATAAAGAACCAATTGTTAAAACCGTGTCTTTTGGAATAAGAGATACAAATAAAGAACCAATTGTTAAAACGGTGTCTTTTGGAATAAGAAATACAAATGAAGAACCAATTGTTAAAACGGTGTCTTTTGGAATAAGAGATACAAATGAAGAACCAATTGTTAAAACGGTGTCTTTTGAAATAAGAGATACAAATGAAGAACCAATTGTTAAAACGGTGTCTTTTGGAATAAGAGATACAAATGAAGAACCAATTGTTAAAACGGTGTCTTTTGGAATAAGAGATACAAATGAAGAACCAATTGTTAAAACGGTGTCTTTTGGAATAAGAAATACAAATAAAGAACCAATTGTTAAAACGGTGTATTTTAGTATTAGAGATATGGACAAAGAAGGAATTGTTAAAACGGTGTCCTTTGGCATTAAAGATACAGAAAAAGAAGGAATTGTTCAAAAATATTATTGCACAATAAATGAGAGAGGATATTACAAGTTTTTTGAAAATGCCGATGAAGTTGCTCTTTAAATGCAAATCTCGACTATCAGAGAAAGAGATTCAAGGAAAATTTAAGGAAGGAGCCGATGATCGTAGTAATAAATTACAAAATGAACTAGACAAAGTTAAAATTAAAGTACAAGAAATGATGATTTAACTAAAACTGTTAAACAAGGTAACCGTATTACGCTTTTTACTTATTCTAATATTAGTTTGCCTACTGTTTACAGTACTGGACACACACACACACACACACACACACACACACACCTCTGTAAGTTCATAAAGAGTGATTTATACCTGCTCCTACAACTATTAGTATAAATATAAACGAGTGTTTTTTGGTTTCATGTTTGTCTTTAAAACCGTTTGCGTTTACAATTACATCACTTTAACAATTTCTTTAATTCTTGTCTGTAAAGATTTACGTACATTTTCTTCTTTCATCTCAGTGTCTATTTTTTTTTTCTCGCATTATTACAGACTGTCTCTTAGACGCAAAATCATCTTATTTTTTTTACAACATTGTTATTTACAAAACAAAGACTTTCTCATTCACATCCTTTACCTCAGACAATAAATATCTGCAACACCAACATTAAATTCACACAGTCAGTACGAAACCTAGGTGTTACTCTCCACAGTACTCTCTCATTGCACTAACATGTCATGAACATATGTAAGGCTGCATATCTTGAGCTGAGACGCATCAGCTCCATTCGCAAGTATCTTTCAGTTGATGCCACTAAAACACTTGTGTGTTCCTTAGTACTTTCAAGACTGGACTATTGTAACTCAGTTCTGTCTGGTTCGTCTCAATATCTACTCCAGAAACTTCAAAAGTTCAAAACACAGCTTCTCGGATCATCCTTAGAGTACCACGATCAGAGCACGCCTCTCCCCTGCTCTGTACCCTACGCTGGCTATCCATTCGATCCAGAATTAAACACAAAATTTGTTCTCTGTGCTACGTTTCACTGACGGGCTCCAGTCCAACATACCTATCTGACCTCATCCATGTGTACCCACCAGCAAGATACTTACGCTCGTCTTCTGACACTCGTATTCTCATTATTTCCACTATGAAAATGAAATCATATGGACAATGTTCTTTTGCATACCAGGGCCCAGCAACGTGGAACGAATTGCCCACTGAACTTAGACACAAAGACACAGTGATCTCATTCAAGAACGCTCTTAAAACTCACCTATTTCAACTGCAAGAACAGACTTAAAGACCTAATAATGTTTCCTTACCTTAAATATTTACAGCATGTTTTCTGTTTTCTAATTTCGTGGTGTTTGTTTTTATTTTTTGTAATCATATCATTATATATGTTTTTTAAGTGTTGTCAAATGTTGTAAAGCGCTTAGAGCTTCTAAAGATTAGGCGCTATACAAAGTCCTCATTATTATTATTATTATTATTATTATTATTATTATTTATAACAGTGTTCACTCCTAGTTTAAAGCTATCAGACGACGTTTTCATTTAAGTTCGTGTTTTATTCAATAATGTTGCAGGTTTTCATAAAACATTGCCAGAAAATGAAAATGTACCAACTCCACCGCAAACAGCGAAGTCTAGTTTATCTTTGGAATCTAAAATATATTCTGAAGTCTTAAAGTCATGTTGTCATCTTAATCATAGCCATGCCTAAACATTTTTATGAAAACTGAAACAAATAGTAATATATTTCGCGTCCAGCTGTTTTCATCTACACTGTGCAGTTAAGTTGATTCTGTCTAAATCTAAGTCCCACTGTGTTTGTAACTGTTAACAGAGTCATCACTATCAGATCATAAAATGTAATTATAATAAATGTTTAATAGTTTTTATGTGATATAATCTTTTTACAGTGAGGTCATTTTACCTCTTGAAATACAGGTGGAATGTCTCGATTAACTAGAAGGTTAAAATGAGTTACAATACAAAAATAATGAGCACTATTTGTTTTGTTTTTTTTTTTTTGTTCTTTTTTTCTTAAATCTGAAGTTCACTTTTTAATTGTCACAAATGCATACGTTTAAATTCTTTTCCCCGTAATTTACAGCATTACGATGTTCACTTTGGTTGATAATAGGTAGCATTATATATCTAGTTCTGGGTATCTTTAATCGGGTCATTTTTGATAACGACAAATGCAAAGGTCGTAGTCAATAAAAAATACTAATTTGTGGTTTTAGATTTGTTTCCCTTAATATTCTTTTCATAATTTATAGTTTTCAAACTGTAATAGATGGTCTCAATGGTTTTAACAAATAATTATCTTTTAAGAACCTCAAAAAGACCTCCTCTATTTATAGCGCCTAAAATCTCAGCTATATACTACTATCAGATATCGAATATTACATGGCAATCATCGCATGTCCTTTATACTACTATCAAATATAAAATATTACATGGCAATCATCGCATGTCCTTTATACTATCAAATATAAAATATTACATGGCAATCATCATATGTCCTTTATACCATCAAATATCAAATATGACATGGCAGTCATCGCATGTCCTTTATACTACTATCAAATATAAAATATGACATGGCAATCATCATATGTCCTTTGTACTACTTTCAAATATCAGATATTACATGGCAATCATAGCATGCCCTTTATACTACTATCAAATATCAAATATGACTGATGTTAATTCACAAGAAGAAATTTGGAATAACGTGTTCCCAAATAATGTTAAAAAGAATCTGTCTTGCACCACAGCTCCCAGCTTTCTTTCTTTCCTTTCTTCAATCAGGAGAGTGAACAACCTAATGGTAAACTATGGGTTATACGAAAATAACTATAAAAGTTTTAATTTCTGTTGGCACTTACAGTATTTGAAAGATAATCGTTGCTAGTACATTGTGCTTAGAAATATCAACAAAATTCGCATGGATTATTATATATTCCACGAAATTAAAGATTAAATTGGTTAAAAATTAAAGCTTTAATTTGTGTATTGAATACTGCATATCGGAGAAATTTGCAGACTGTCATTTACCGGTATTCAACCGTTGTACAGAGGAAGAAACAAGTAGTTATAAGAAGGCAAATTAAAAACCAGTCCTTCGAATTTCAACGAATTCAAGATAAGACCATTTCCTCCTTTTATCTGTCGAGTGTTGAAACCATCTCTGATATTCTTCAACGATAACAAGATTTTCAAATCAGCTGATGTGGTACACGTATTGGATGTCAGCATGGCACCATTTTAATTTAGGACAGACTAGGCAACATTTGAAGTGTTTTGGTGAAAACCTCATGTCATATTGATCATTCTTTCAAGAGGAGTGGTAACAATACGATTTTAAAGACAGTCGTTGTGGCAGCCATATTGAATGGACGACTGGCACCATTTTCACTTAGGACCAAGTAAGTACCATAAGAAGTCTACTAGTGAAAACCCCTTGATGATATAACCATCCATTTAAAGAGGAATAGAGATAACACTATTTTCAAGGTATGACATTCCCTTCAGGAGTAGCAATAACAAAATTTTCAAGATGGCTGCTATTGCGGTCACACTGGACATCAGATCGACAACATTGTTATGTAGGACCAGCTAAATATCATAAGAAGTCCTTAAGTGAAAACACCACACTGGTACGATGATCGATTCTGGATGCGTAGCAATAGCAAGAGTTTGGAGGCGATATTTGGACGTCAGGTCGGCATTATTTTCATCTCGGACCCTCTAGACATCATATGAAATCTTTCAGTTAAAATCCGTATGATATGATCATTCACTCAGGAAGAGCACCGACAAGTACCGACAAGTATCGACAAAAAGCTGTTCAAGGTGGCTGGCATGGCGGACATACTGGACATCACATCAGCACCATTTTCTTTTCGGATCAATAAGATATTGTAATAAGTCTTTTAGTGAAAACCCATTCTTGATATCACAATCCATTCAGGAGGTGTCGCAATAACAATATGTTTAACCTGAAGAGCGGCCATACTGAACATCAGATCGGCATCATTTTCATTTAGGACCAGCTAGATATCGTAAAATGTCTTCTAGTGAAACCCCGTGTTGATATGACCATATATATTCAAGGAGTTTTAGCGATAACAATATTTTCAGAAATGTCAACTGTGGTATGTATGTATGTATGTATGTATGTATGTATGTATGTGAATTATAAAGTTTTGGTAATTTTTTCTTGTTGTTGCTTAAAATTGTAATTTATCTTTTAAGAAGATAATAATATTTCGTTTTGACCAAGTTCTTCAACACATGATCAGAGTGATATCGATAGACGACATCGCACGTTGTTCTGTTCCAGTTGGACGATATCGATAGACGACATTGCACCTTGTTCCGTTCCAGTTGGACAGACCTAGTAATGCACTTTCGTTCTTACTGTCGGTTGATATGTTGTAAAAGTTCACTTTGTCCTCCCATTTCCTTTTCTATTTGAATCATGCCATCCCGGTACACGGGTTGACATATACCGTACGTGGACCAACTTAAGCTGATATCAACCCCCACCTCCTGTAACTTAACGAGGATGTATAGAATAACGCGAATCACAAGCTGTCATGCTTTGTGGAAGAGCGATTGCAGTCAACTTTTTAATACGTATTCTATAAAAATGTACCCCAACATACAGGAAATCTGCTATCCCAGGACTGGAGAGTTAAGTGGTAAAGGTTGAAATGTGTCGTGTCCAATTAAACGCAATCACAAGATGTCATGCTGTGTCAATATGAACACCGCTATAAGTGAGAAGATAAAAATTAACTTAAAATATCGAAAAATTCGAATCTTGAACAAGATTTTATTGAGAAAAACCATTCAATGTCACAGTGCGTTTCACATGAACGACTTTAGCACACAGGGACTTTGTTAACTGTCAGTGAAATGGAAGAAAGTATATTCAATCAAAATGATTTTTATCCGGTCAAAGATTCTTCCAACATCAATAAGCAAATGATTTGATCTGGGAGGGAAACCATTTGCAATTTTCACATCTGAGGGAATATTCTGAACGGGCTTTATTCGGCCCAAACGAACTGTAAAGAAATTATTCTTTAAGCAAATCTTCCAGTTATGCATTACATTAGGCCCGTGAACAGATGTCCGCAATACCCTATGCACAAACTCAATGCACGTCAAAATTCTTTAAATGCGTTTCACACAAATTTAAAGTATGCCAGAAATATGACAGCAAAGCATGGATATGGCTTGCCATCTTGATAAATTTTGTATACAAGTTTTACTTTCCTATCCCCAGGGGTCTCTCCATGCTATGCTATTGTGGACAAAGAAGGAAACTCCATGCACGGGTTTGACATGCGAATCCGTTCTTTAACTCAACCGGACGTCATGCAGCTATGTTTATGGACCATGCCCATCATATGCACGTGTGCCCTGTAAATCTCTGGTGCGGGCAGTTTGAGAACAAAAAAAAAAAAAAAAAAAAATTGTGTACATTTTTTAAACACAGGAAAAATTAGTTTTTTACTTTGAAAAATAGTGTTGAAAGAGAACCATTTTTTCCCAATCTTATTATGTGTAGACGCAATAGTCACTAATCCGTCCGTATTAACGCTCTTTTTTTGTGTCAAAAAATGATTACATTATGTTAAAGGATCATTAGTGTTGTATCTCGTTTGTGCGTGTGTGTGTGCGTGCGTGCGTGTACGTGTGTGTTTACAGAGTAAGAGACAGTTAGAAATGGGAGTGGGGAGAGGAACAGGATGGATTTCAACTGTTCGACGCTGGATTGCATAAGTACGTCATAGTTAGCATTTGTTTTTAATCTCTCGAGGAGAACTTTAAATGACAGAAATTGATCTGTTTTTAATCACTCGAGCAGAATTTTAAATGATAGAAAATGATCTTCTGCTTTTAATCAATCGAGGAGAACTTTAAATTATACAAAACTGATATTCTGTTGTTGTTTTTTACCACTCGATGAGAACTTCAAATTACAGACATTAATCTTTTGATTTTAATCACTCGATGAGAACTTGAAATGATAGAAGTTGATCTTGATTTTAATCACCTGCGCAAAATTTAAAATGATAGAAATTGATATTCTGTTGTTATCCATTCAAAGAGAGCTTTAAATTATAGAAACTGATATTCTGTTGTTATCCACTCAAAGAGAGTTTCAAATGATAGAACTGATATTATACTTTTAATGAGTTGAGAAGAACTTTAAATGATAGTTACTAATCTTATGTCACTGAAATAGCTTGCACATTTTTGCAGCTAAATAAAATAATAAATATTTGACTCGTTTTAGTGAAAAACGGTCTTGAAATCACTAAATGGCCCTTTTACAAGAACGTGTGTGTGTGTGTGTGTGTGTGTGTG